>DWMG01001068.1:0-16358 GCA_018244855.1 Elbella merops
AAATTGGCTGTCATGGGTTTCTTTCTTGCGGTTGACGGAGGGTAAAATTAGAACAGTGAATAATTTAATTGATTTGATAAAAAAATTTCATCAAGAATCAAATGAATGTTATCATGGAAATATTTTGCTACTAAATGTATCGTGAGTTTATTATGTCTAATAATATTACATGCGAGCTTAACTAATGTATGTTTTTGTTCGGGGGTCTCAGTTGTTTCCGACCTACGCTATGAGGTTTCGCGGATCGTAACCGGGTGACAGAGACTGGAAGATTGCATATGAGAATTTGTTATTTTGGAAATTTCCAAGTTGAAGTTGTAAATTCACAGCAAGCACTGTTGCAAATAATGCTGTTAATTTGTGAAATACAGGTTTGTACTAAGTTGTGCCTACAACATGCCCCAGTGTGTGTGATTCACGCACATTGAAATCATAAAATATATGACTATTTACTAATGAGATCAAAACACTTTTAATCTTGAAAGATCGTCTGATTTATTGATAAAATTGAAACATATTACAAACTCAAAATATAAATTGATTTACTGATAATATTGAAGTATGTTTAAATGTAAGTTTTTGTAAAGTTAGGAACAATTACTTCAACAGTCACAAAAGCTATATAGCGTATAGGTAATCGAATATAATCGACCCGTTATGATTCCACTGTTGGAATATGGGTCTAATATCATATTAAGAAGGTTAAGGCCATAGTCTGCCACGCTGGGCAAGTGCGGGTTGGCAGACTTCACCTTGAAAATATTTTTTTTTATAAATTCTAAGGTGTGCAGGTTTCATCACGATGTTTTCCTTCACCGTTAGCAAGTGATATATAAATTTAAAACGCACTTTTGTAAAGACGTGCGTGCCATAGATTGTATACTGTATATATGTATTTTGTATGTATGTATACTGACAGTATATAGCATGTGTCCGTACAATTACCGTTGTTGTCATTTAAAATCACTGAGTAATACCATGGCATTGAAAAGAACTGGGGCGCGGGTAGCCCACAAACCGCGGAGCAACAAGTCTCACCTTGTTCTAATCCGTCGTAAAAAGACCTTGTCCAAGCAAAAGCCCAGCTGTATGTTTTACTGCGGGTTTCGTATAAAATGGCAGCAAGTTAAAATCGAGCTGTTTCTCTGTTGGGTTGTGATAAATTGTTGTATAAATAATTGTACATATCCTTACTGACGTACATAAACACTTTATATGTACATTATATATATAGAGTTGTGCTCTAACGTCTGTAGGAGATTGGAAAAAGTTTGTTAATTATGGTAATGCAAAAACTCTTTTCGATTAAGCGTTTTTCAACTTTTAAGTTATAATTTATGTAAATTGAGGGTAAAATATTAGCATTTATAATAGTTATATAGTACTAGAAGTAAGGAATGTCGGGCAATATAAGTTGGAAGCACGAGATATAACGCATATAGGTAGTGTTGTTGCTAACAACGTCAGTTCTTCGCTTTTATATTTAAAAGCTCTTAGAGGCGGATGCAATCGTAGCGAAAGGATATAATCTTACTTTGTGTTTCTTCTGTCAGGATATTGAAAACTGTGAAGGTATGCATTTTCTACGACTTCCTGCGATTAGTAATTGTTTTCACAGGAAGACAATATTTACTGAATGTACGTGTTTTCTATTTAGGTACCTACCAGCAAATTACTTTGAAAGTGTGTTAGTGTGTATGCATCTTTACCAGTAAAGTTTTATCACTACGATAACATTGACTATAAGAATCAATCTAGTCCAACTTTAATGAAAAACCACAAGATATAAAGCCATGGGAGTCAAGCCAAGTCTAAGCAGAATTATTAGAAAAAAAAAACTATATTATCAAAAATATAATACACAACAAAATCCTTTTGTATTAAGAAAAATGTACGCCGGAGTTTTATTAACATTTTCGATTACAATTTATTTTACGAACACCAAAGTTAATATCCTGAAAAAGTTTATTCATAATCTCTTTCGAAGCTATAACAATTTATATTGAATTCTGAAAGCCGACAATCAGAAATGTTTCGTGAAATAGTGGAAGTTGGAATTAGCGAATTAACTTTCGACGCTAAGCGAACGAGTTAATGATACTAATTGGCAATAAAATGTTAAATTGTTTGATTATTTTCAGAGAATGACAGGGCATAGAAATTATATTGTGTGGAGCAATAGACAAAGAGATACAAAATGAAATTCCGATATTTATTAGAAATAAAACAGAACTATTAAAATTAAATTACACGTGCCTCTTTCAATAGACAATTTTGTGGTGAATTAAAAAACTTCGGAGTAACAAAATTAATTCTAACTAACAACTATTACCATTAATAAGGGAAATTAGTTTCCTTAAAAATTAACCATTCTTTCGTATCGTTGTTCAAAACAACTTTTAATGCATTCCATATATTTTTTAATATGGAGTAGTTATTTGAAACTTCTTTGCACAGTTAATACGTTTTGATTTATTTCGATTTGTTTCGATTTTATTCCTTGTCTACTATAATTAAATTTAATTAACTTATAAATGATAGTAAAATTAAAGCGGTACTCACTGGAAGTGCCTTCGTCTTTTACATCCTGGACGATCCTCCGGACGCTCTGAGTAAACTTGCCGACCAAGTTGGTGCTCGCTGGAACAAAAAATAAACAACTTGGAATGTCTGACTTTATAGAAATAGATCAGCACGCGTAGGGAGTTAGATACACTGTGGGTTTATTATCGATTTATTGTATTTTTGGGTTACTTTTATATCCATATTTCTGTAGAGTTATATATTTTTCTTTAAACTGTAATATTTTATTCGATTAACCTAAGCCATTTTAATTAAAAATTTTAATTATATTTTAACGAACCGATGAAGCATTATGTCAAGTTTGTCACGATAGACATATTTAGTACTCGGTGCTATTTACCCTATCCATAAGTAACTTGGCATGATGATATAATAACAATAATAAAGTAACATTACTTTAAAGTTAACTAAATCACCATATTAATAACGTCAAAGCGAAGAGCTGAAGATCGAACTCAGTGCCGTGCTATTGAAGAGGTCTATGTCTAGCAGTGGACGGGAGTAGGGTGATGATAAACTCAGAATACATCTTAACATCTTAGCCTGAATATTTTCAACTATTTCAATACATATTGGGAAACGAAACACGTATCCGAGGAACGCTGGCACACGTTTTCTTTGGCTCCATATTGGTTAGAGGCATTGAAGAACATTACGTTGTCTAGCGGAACACGTCGAGGCGAACCGCAACGCAACTTGGTTACACGGTTGTGCACTTCAGCGGGCAACTTTAGCCCGCCCGTTCCAGCTTAGCGCCGAGCGGGCAACAGCGAACCCAATCTGTCTCATCCTGTTCCGCTCATTCATTCGAATTATTTATCATTGTTTGTATTTCTGAAGTGAATTCTCTTTATGTTTGGAGTCAGAAATTTTAGTAGGGTACAAAAGGAGTTGGATTATGGGGTCAGGTTTTCCTGTTACAGTTATATCCTTTTGTACCGTTTATTGATTAGTAAACATTTTAGAATAAGATGATCATAATGACTGCTGATGAAGTTTATGATAGTAGACTGACTTTTCGAAAATTTGGTATATGACGTATGTACATATTTAGTACAGGTAAAAGTAAATGGTTATTTGTCAATTTTTTTATGATCATTTTTATTCCATTGTATTTTAATATTAATTCTATAGTTAAAAGTAGTGTGCAGAAATATTTCAATTTTATGTATTTTTCTACTAGCTATAATTGTTTTCCTCAAAGACTGTGCACCCTAAGGTTGGATTAATCGGACACCAGATATAAATTAAATTTACTTGAGCCTAAGAACATAAGAGCGATATTACTTAATTACTTTACTCTATTAATTACTTTACACTTTACTTACTCGCTCATTACTTTGTCGAATTTTACGACGGTACAAATTAATTTAAACATTATTACTTCACACTTTACTTAATACCCGCTCATTACTTCATCGAACTTTACACATTAATTCCTAACCACGCTGCTAATTAATTTAAACATTTAAAAAGTTACAAACGAACATACCAATACCAATTTAAATTTTCGCAGAATGAAAAATTGAACTAGTGGGGTACAGTTGGAAATTGTGTTATTTTGCAGAGCGGGTGTATTGTGAAGATCACAAATGTGGACAAATGATCCTCTCCAGTTAGTCCAGGCATTGTGAGTGCAGTGAGCGATGGTCCAGCTCAAACAGCGTCAGGCCTATTTATCAAGTGAGTTGTCGGATGGCAGCGTGTATGGCCGTCTATACTGAATAGCGAGCATTAGTCATAGGATTACTCTTAGAAAAGACGTTCCAATGGTTGAGTCTCTATAGACATGTCTATTCGCAAGTTCGAGAAAGGTTGTCGACTGTACTAGTCAGTTTTATTGTATCTTTACTGGTGTAAATATAAATTACATACATGAACGCATTAATGTACTCATTCTTGATACATTTCGACAAAAGAGGTTCAGTTAGATGTTATAATTTTATAGATTTCCATTCACATGGCGGCACATACTTTACGTCTAGGTGGATTCGTTTCTCTCCTTTTCTTCCCCTTTTCTCATATTATTCGTTGACTTCTATTTACTATTCATTTTCGTTACATTATCACGCCTGTAATCCCTAGAGGAGTAGGCAAAGGAACACAGTACTCTCCCATATTTTACCAGTTATGTTTACGTCTTATCATGGAATAGGTGTAACAAAGCTAAGGTAAGTTACTACTAGAATAACTAAGTTAGAAAAATTTTATTCTATCCGACCCGGGAATCAAACCCAGGAAAAATATCTAATAAATCGATCAACGAGCCCGTCAATCACACATTTATTTGATAATTTTATGTAATAACTCGTGCATGGTATAAATATTTTTTATATATTATACATACTTGTATGTATCTACGAGTATTAAACAACAACGTGTTCTTAAAATTAATTCAATGACGTAAGCGCTGTGCCTTTTAACTTGTTCTCGAATGGATTTCTTGATCACTACACAATTAACTTGATAGTCCGTTACCAAAGGTTACAAATAAATTGTGTTTCAGTTCACGTTGACAAAGTTATCGATTGACGTTAAGCTCTAAAAGCTTTGGATAACAAAGTTTCGCTTTGTCGAGGTTCATTGGCTGAATAAATTTAATGATTGGGATAAAATACATTAAATCATGTTTCTATTTTATTAATAGGAGTTTTTTTGGATTTTTTTTATTGCAACATAAATAGGATTATTTTGGCCCTGTTATACGAGTGTGTATATATAATATATATGTATATACAAAAGGCGAATGTTATTACAGTAATCTTAGCTAATAATCTGAGGTACTTAAATAGATGCGAATACGAAAGCCTACATTTCTGAATCAAATTTATTCATTCGCAATGTTGAGTTCCGGGGTTCTTACTGAGTTGGAAAGTTCGTGGCATACACAACTCGGAGGAGTTCGATGTAAAGTTCTGAATATGTAGATCAGTCAACCGCGCTACTACAACGATGAGGACCTATTCCAAGCGCATTTCGAACTTCAGAGGACCCTGGAGTCAAATGGCTACTTTTCTCTAACGGCTTTGTTGAATGTCTGGAGTTCGGAATTGCGAAAACTTTGTCGTAACATCATTGACCGATTTTCCTGAATGGCCGTGAACAGTTTTTAGTATTCAATGAATACCTATTACAGATGTCGTCAAATACAATGTGTCCGTGGAATAATTGTTTGGTTTGATCTGATAATTAAAACATGACATCAAGCTTGTAATTCTCGAAGGGGTAGGCAGAGCAGTGTAGTACACTCCCAGCATCATGGTAGTATCTAGCAATTAAATACAAAATTTCGTGTAAATGTTAATCGAAACGTAACGTACGATTTACGTAAACAACGATTTTAATACTTCTTATACGATTAAGGGATTAATTACGCAGTTTGAAAATAACTTTTGAAACATACATTTTTCCAGAAGAAGGAGATCAAAATTGTAAGCAATTTAAACAAACATCGTTTTAGTAAGAAACGTTAAGTACTTATAACTTGATATTTGTAATTAATTATTAGAAGACAGCGCCCGATATTGCTCCAGCTTTTATGAAAATTAATTTATAAATTGTGTTTCGTTCAATAATTTTCAATCTATTTCACCCACCAACTTATGCCTGTAAGGCATGACTCAATCTTCCCCGAGGCTGTCAGCTAGTTATATTATCGATAGCGCAGCGCCAACATTGTCAGAGGCTTTCAACTGTTCAAGGAAACTAAAACACTGAGATATGTATTTTGTGGTATAAAAAAAAAGTTAAGGATAAAAAAGATTGGTTTGACGCAATTCTGTTTTGAGTGATTCTTAATATAAGGTAAATAGGCTTTACGCGAAGTTTGGACTTTCACATTGCTCACAGTATACTGTTATGTTGACCAAATAGGTCACATACTTGCTAATGGTTGAGTCAGATGTGTACAGAACAGACATGAATTTATGAAGAGAGTGATGAAGGTAGACGAAGTATGTCAAATCTGTAATAGGTCTAGATAGATATGTATATATTACTAGGCGCTCTCTGTCTCTCATAAGGAACCTGGCATGACGATAAAACTGGACATGATTACACGTGTATAATTAATTAATTATCTATACTTGTAGTCGCAGGCTATTTTATTAAGTAAACATAGAAATGGTAAAGTGCGAAACTCAAAGAGAGAATTACCGTTAATATTTTACGAGCCAAGCCAGTTCATAATTAACACAATTTCATAGCTCATAATTTAATAAGGCAGTATTCGTTTAAGGCCGAGTATTTAGCGTAGAACGGTTTCCATTGAATGTTTTGTTAACTCAAATTGTAATTTCATATGTTCCGCGTCATTGGAAATATAAAAAATAATTCACTATGTTAATAATGTACTTTATTATACACTAAAAAATATTGCAATGTTGTGTTCGGAAGTATTAAATAAATTTTTAATTTTATTTGTCTAACATTAATTACTAACAATATGGATACATTGCGATCGATACTTTATAATAATGAAATTTAGAAAGTATTATGTTATGGCATATTATTCATTGTATCATTTGAATTGAGTTTAATTTAAAAAGTGCAGTGGAATACAAATGTTGCTTATACTCTTTTTATTATGTTACCACGCCGGGTCTTTTACGTAGTAGGCAGAGATTACCGTGTGTCAGACATCTCTATCGCTATAGATGTATAGGTTCAGGTTAGATCGATTAGGTCTGACGTCCTACTACATTTATCACTGTTCATATACGCACGCCGGTTTTGCAGACTTCTGAACCGATATCCACGAAGTCTGACGTATGTGGTCAATGTATGTGAGTCTTGGTCTCCCTTGGTACTTCCAACCATGAAAGTTTACGTTGGATATCTGTTTTGTCATTCTTTCGTCAGCCATTCCTTGTACATGTTTTGTCATGTCCGTCTTTTCCTTTTTTAACACAACACTCTTTTACACAATGAGTGTGTCTCACATGTTGCACATATGATGTAATGACCTCATCTCGACCTCATTTATTAGATATGTACATATTATAATACCTAATGTTTTCAACGTTAATGTTATATCATTAATAAAATTACTCGTAATCGAATTCATTTTGATTTTCTTTTTAAATGAGGGTAAAAATTTAGGTCAACTGTACCCAATTAAAAGAAAATGTTTTACCGAGTCCTGCAAACGAGTCGGACCTGCGAGAGCGGAAACCCCTTTTAATTAATTCCCCAATTCATGTAAATTCTGAACTGGATTCTAATGATTTGTTACAAAAAAAGCTCAAGACCAGAGCCTAAATAGCAGTCTTGTTAATTTTGCTCGGCCTAATGAGAACATGCAGCGAATGTTAAAACATTGTTCGGAATAAAAAGCAACAAGCTACACGAGAATCGACAAGCGAGGTTACGTTTTTTCTGAAAACTAACGCGCTTGGGAATGTGTTGGTGTGTTTTTAGACATTATTTTATAAAACGTAGTTGTTAACTGAAAAGTAATTTCGAAAATTGTTTCATCATGTTAATCTGTGATAAACTATTGAATGAGATAGTAGTTTTAACCTGCTGGCATCTTAAATACATGTCACCTATTATTATAGCTAGCTGTTAAATATTTCGAAGGCTTATCACAATTTCTACATTTTGTTTTAAAAGCATTAATATATAAAACGATACGTTATATTTCCAATGTATACTCATATGTTATAAATATCCTCGTCATCTAGTTGTACGTGTTCTTGTTAGTAGAATAGTTTAAGAAGAGTACAAATCATAAAGTTATTTGTATTCGACGCTATTATGGGATTCAGAATGTATTATAAAATTCATGAACATTGCTCAAAAGATTTATTTAAAACGCTCAAAGAAAACTAATTTTACTAGACGCAGTATAAATATTAAATTCTATCTGAACATAAGGAACTGAGCAGTCCCAAGGTAAACACAGCTAAAAGCCGCAACGCTGAGAACTTCCAGAAAGCTTTGGAAAAATAACTCGACATCTTGTTAGTTTAGCCTTCGTATTTCCTGTGAAGTAATCACTCTATTTGGAATACTGATAAATGTTAACGAATTGAAGAAAACGGAACTTTGATTTGTAAATTTAGTTACGGGTGTTTTATTTATCGTCAGTCATGTGTGGGACTATATTCTATAACATTTGCCTATCATAGTATTTTTTAACAACTGACGCTGCGAGAGAAGTCATAAATATAAATAAATTAATAAAATCATAAACTTATAGTCACTTATTTTCAGAAAAAGCCATAAATTGGCTTGTGGATTGGGCTTATAACCCATCGGCGTTTTTCTACGTAGCCGATTTAGCAATCATTTGAATAATTTGCATGTTTGAGCATTTATGTTAATACCAAGCAATAATTCCAAGCAAAAAATATTTTTTTCGCGTATAAATGCAACCTCCTAGCTACTACTAGGAATTTTAAGTTAGAAAAAAATAATAGTACTAGACCCGGGATTCGAATCTAGGAACTCTTGATCAGCAGTTGCGCTTGCATCCACTCGACCAACGAGGCAGTCAAAGTATGAAAATATAGCTTGTAAATATAATGAAATATTTACACGTACATTATTATAAAACAATCCTAGCAACTGAGCGAAAGAAGCGTGGTGTAGCAAAAATTATATTATACCTCTGCATTTTAGAGAAGGGAGGGCAATAACGCCAGTTAAACTGAGTGACATTTATATGGCCCCTCGCACCCACAGTATGTTCCAATAAGTTCCAATGCGATTGTGTTTCGTTTGACTCCTATTGAATACTGCACAAAGCAAATAGCATGCGGTTTCAGTCAGCAACGCATGATTCCAGCCAATATTTGTTTATTGGCTGCCAGTGTGATTCTCATATTGAACTTTTACGTGACCGCACTCAGAACTACTTACAGCACTGGTCTTTGTGTCTCACAGTATGCTCGAAAATTTGATCATACAAATCCGAGTTGGATTATAAAATCGAACAAGAGATTTTAGCCCGCGACAAATCTATATAACAGATTCATTATTATGTCCCACAATACGTAGTGCAAGTGTGCTGAATATATTTCTAAGTTAATAATTAGTTTATACAAACAATACAAGCCCAAAAAAAGTATTTACTTTTTACAAAAGTCATTTCTTTTTTCTGTCATTGTGCAATACTCCACTGAGTCAAAAATCCAAAAAACAGTCGAAAATAAGTCGTTTTAGGTATCCCACACTGATCGAAATTCTGTTATTAATATATGTATTTTCTTTTTATGTTTACAATTTTGTGTTTAGATGTACTGTGTGTGATATCAGTGAATAAATAGCACGGTTGAGTTCACACGTGAAGCTAATGAACTGTAAGTGACCGATAGTGAATTGTTTCATCATAAATTGCTTCAGTACGGGCCGAAAAACATCATTTTCAATAGCGGTATTCCTGACAATGTTACATTCGGTCCCAATATTACCGCACAAAGGAATTTTTATATAAATACATATACTGAATACAAAACCATTTCGAATTGTCACCCTTCGCTCAAATGGAAATTAAATCGGATCCCTTTGGATACATACAGTCCCAACCTTTTATAAGGGCTGACAATAGATATAATATAAAATATTTTTCATTCAAACAAAATTCTAACGATATTTTAACACGAAGAACGCTAATTGCTTCGATTGTTTTTATTATTATTTTATTTTTAATACTTGTTATCACTTAAAATAATTATTTGGGCAAATATTCCTATAAAACGGTTTGATGGTGAAGTAAGCGTACTAAAATATTATATTAAGAGATCATAAGTAGTTTCTGAGAAAATATATTACCGAGTTATTAAAGAATATTTCTGCTCGTAGGCACCATAGCTACGCCTATTATGATTAAAATGATATCATCATCATCATCATCATCATCATCATCATCATCATCATCATCATCATCATCATCACCATCATCATCAGCCTATCTCAGTGCACTGCTGGACGTAGGCCTCCCCCAATGAGCGCCATCGCGCCCTGTCCTGCCCCATCAAAATGATAATATTTAAGTGGAATAAGAAATAATAAGAATGAATGACAAGAGAGTAACGAAAAATATTTATAACGCGGGTGTGCATTAAAGAACCTGATCCGGACCTTTATACATATGTACTTCGATCGGATCAGACAAGTCTAAAAGAAGCCTGAATCAACAATTCCTTTCCAGAGTATATGACGACTTTAACGAATGTAGGAGAGACGAAATAAGTTTGCCCGGGCCATAACAATTCTTAATTTGTGCCTACTATTAAGAAAAACAGGCGTGACAATACGTATGTATCTAATTATACAATGATTTTGTATACGCGGCAGCACACAAACCAGTATAATCGTAACCGCTTGTAAAACCCAAAGCTCACATTACGGCCGACGCACATCGGCTTTTATTGTCGGCCATATTAATTTCTCGAGAAGGTCTTTACTTCTAAGAGAATTAATGTTATGGCCATTTGTTTCCGCCCCTCACGTGTACAGTACCCTTGGCGTGCGAACGATTATTTACATTAGACTAAGCTATAATTAGTTCAAGTCGCTGTGTTGAGAAAGTTAATACTTGCTATCATTATACTACTCGTTCTTCTTTCTTTTTTTCCTCCTTTCTCTCTTTCTTTCTATGGGGGAGGGGTAATGTCAAGCAATGGACTGACATTGGCTGATCACTCTTTCACTCACGTTAGTATTGTATGTAAAATTGTAAACATTTTGTCAAGTGTGTCAATTAATAAATATGCACATTTATCGTATGCTATAAGACCCTTTTTATTTTTAATATCATTCATTATTGTTACAGGCGAAACACGATCATTATCTACGTTACAGACTGAAATATAATTTGTTAAATGTAATATTAAATGTAAATACCAAATTTGCTGATATTCAAAAACGTATGTTTATATTACGAATCATAATTATTCTCCAGTTACTTTTAAGTCCTACGGAATAGGTGGTGAGCCTATTGCCATGCATCGGGCACATATCCAAACTCCGAACCACTACTAGAAAATCTAAATTATACAATTTTGCAGTGTTCGACCCGGAAATCGAATCCGGGACCTCCCGATCGGCAGTCGCACTCGCAACCAACACGATCAACGAGGCAGTCAAGTTTTTTTTTCATGGTATCTGATAATATGCGATGGGTAAGGCCTATGGTGTATTAAAGTTTATGAAATGTATAGTAACAAAAAAAAGCTTTTTTCATGTACAATCTTCGAACTTAGAACTCCATTTCACGTTTATTTAAAGTAAAAGGCAAATGGACGTAAACATTGCGTAAGTATACAATTAATTTATCTTTATAAGAGCATTAACGTGAATAAAATATCATTCGCGACTATGTATGCGTGAAAATTGTTAATTGTTAGGCGAGATTTGGATTTTTTTAAAGTAAGAAAGGTTTAGGATATATTATAAAGGCTTTTAATGTAAACCTTTTAAAAATCGCTACCTGGCGATCCCAAATTCAAGCGTAATTTTCAAGATTAATTTGACAAAACACTAAAGTAACCGGTCGCCCAGGGAGCCTAATGAAAATTTATTGCCATTCTCATTAAATTTCTTTCAAGGCACATCGATGTAATAAAATTATCTTTTAACAAAGATTTTAGTATTTTTACCGCGACCGTGTAATGTAATTATCGACATTTTTTTAACATGACTCTCATTTTGAAATTGACGGCAGGAATTTAAAGAGATAGCTTGATTTTTCAAACAAACGCGTCTCTTCCTGTTGCCTTTGCTATTAATATTCTACATAGGTCTAGTTTAAGATGGAGGTCTTTACGTGGAGGTTGTACATATTACCTTGTTAAATTGTATTCTACTTGTTTGAAAAATTTGTATCCGGTGCTGAATGTTTTGATATCATTTCTACGTTTAAATTTTTGTGCATTACATTTTAATATTGGTCCTATCCTCATATATGTACATAGAACGCAGTGTAGGCTTAAATTTTTTCAATGTACAATTGTTACGAAGTAGAAGTACTCAAAGAAGAGTACGGAACTTTCATCGTTTGATTCACTCGGTTTCTAAATCGAACAAAAGTTTGATTTTCTTCTCATGTAAATGAAAATTTATTGTAATCAAAAAGTTTCTTACTCCGAAAAACCTTTTAAGTTGAGGCAGAGATTACATTCAGGCTAGGTGCGGGCACAAGTAGAAATAATTGGCAATTTTCAAGTTGAATTGACGCTAATATTTTTTGTTTCAAGACATTTATTTGCTTAGATAAATTATGTTTATAAAGCGAAATGGTTTTAATTCAAAAACAAAAAATTAGGTTTCCAGGAGTTTCTTGATTAAAGTCTGATTTACGAATATAAAGTTGAATACAGTTTTGTTTTGCCATAATTTTAGGTTCGCTGGTTAGTTATCTATTTTTACAAATTATTCGTAGGTATATATTGTTACTAATTATTAATGATTGTGTTTTGATTAAATAAATACTTTGACTGGTAGACCTTGAGGGTTTCCATTGCTGTCTTGGGGATTAATTTAAATAAACTAGGCACTATTGTATGGAGATCACGGGATATATTATGAGCCTACTTAGGTAATCAGATTTTAATCTGAATCTACTTTAGCTCTTAGATTTTCTTAATATGGTGATACTCCATTTTAGCCTGAGGTTTGGAAGTCAGATATCTATAGTCCTTTACCATAGACTTCTCATTAAAAAATGTCTGTTTAAGGGCTTCTTTTTAATCAGTGTGAACACAAAATTTTACAAGTTAAATTTCTTTTTATTTATCACCAGTTGCGAAATTGAGGCTGGCGCCGCTGTCAGTATCGCGTTGTTAAGTACTCTTTTGGGATTGCCGATACATTGTGTTCCCAGTTTATTCCGGATAAAACCAGTTTATTCTAGATAAAACCCGATCTCGATGGCCATTGCCATTAGCCGACCGATTGCACTTTGGAGGATAGTAATCACACACAAAATTGCGGACTTGTTTGGCAATACTCTGTCTATAGCTACAGAAAAAAAGATGTTTTTGAGGATTTTATGCTATGAAGTACTGAAAGCATCTACTTCCGCCAGAATTAAATAATAATCATCATTAATGTTTTCTTCGTTTCTCTGTTACTTAAGTTTTACCATAGTAAATATCTGGTAGTAGTTATGATTTCCAGGAGAAATGTCTGCAGAGCTGAGATATATCTCACATATATAAATAAATATATAATATAACAAATGAGTTTATTAATGGCAATCGTTTTGTCGTTCTTGCAAATGGTCACGATTACGTATACTATTGCAATAATCGTCGTTATGGTTACAACGCTGGCTAAAACTCTTTAGGGAAAGCCAATGCCGTGTGTGAAGTTTAAATTGGATAAAACTCGATTAGTATGGCAATTGCCATTAACTGGACGATGTAAGCTCTGGAGAATGGTAATCGTACAACATTATGAGCTTGTGCTAGTAATAGTACGAATAATTTTGTGTTTGTACATAATGTTTATGGTAACGACCCATCAGTGACCGATTTTAACAAGATCAGCTCTTTGGTTGCATATATAGTCACAAATTTGACAAATTAGACTCCCAAGATTCTGAGAGGATATCTGTGTCCTATAGTGGAACGATCAAAGAGTTGGTGATTACCCCTAGTACATTAACGATAGTTAATTAGTACATTAACGATATCTTCAATTGTTGCCTAACAGTATACCTACATAGACAAATATAAACTACATTAAAATAAACTCTAGTACACGAGCTATAATATTGATTGGACTTTACAGATACGAGATAGCGTCAGTTAGTAGTGTAAATGGCCAACAATGTCGGAAAATACGGGGGCCGTTAACAAAATCCAAGCGCCTATCGATAGCTTTTGTTTAAACGAAGATAAACAAAAGTTAAATGAAGAGAAACCTTTTGATTAATTCAAGCAATCAGTTAACAGCCATGTTTACGTTAGTGTATTAACAAGTTGGGGATGAATCAAATAATAAAATACATATTGAAAAATTGGCAATAGTCTTTCATAATAGGCACTAACAAATCCTCAAATTGTACACATTTCTAATGGAATTCTTTATTTATTGAAATGAAAAGTCATTGTCAGTGTTTGTAGGAGCATTCGTACAAATATTTAATATTTGTATCATCATTAACCGACATGCTCTATCATTTGCTGTGGAATTGGAAGTCAAAAGAGATACACACGAAATGAATTAAATTGCGCAACCCCTAGAATATGCACAATTCAAATGAAGTAATTATTGTTATTTTTGTATATCACGCCAGCCCCTTTACGGAGTAGACACAGAGCACTGAATGCCAGATAAATAAATAAATCTCTATGCTTACAGAGCTGATGAGCTTTTGGCACATTTAGATTTTTGTTGGTAAGTTAATTATAAGGTAAAATAAGTCACATTATTATGAATATGATTGCCGAGGGCGATGGATTTCGTCGACATAAATTAAGTAGGAAAGATTGGTTACGTTTGGTAAGTTGGATTGTTTCAGATTAGGTTATGACAGATTTGTATTCATCATCAACATCATCAGCCTATCTCAGTCCACTGCTGGAGATAGGCCTCCCCCAAAATGGCGTTTATGTCCGTAATCTCCAGGCTGGGCATGAGGGTTGGAGATCGCAGGGCACGGCTTTTCGCACTGCCGACGCTGCTGGCCGTCGACGACCAGGGCATTTAGCCATGCCTATTTAGACTGCGCAATCAGCCGGTCAGAAGAGCCTCGTCTGTTATAGCAGGGTGTACCACGTGCAGGTGAGGTTGGCTTGGGTTCCTGAAATGGTGGTACAAGATTTGTATTGCGTAAGTTATTATAAAATTCTATAGACCCATGAACCAACCCACGTCCGGGAAGATTACTTTAATGTGTACTACTCTTTCAGTATAAGACTAAAAGATTCATGCTATCCTGAACAATACTACACTACAGAGGTTTAAAAAGGCACATAAGTAAAGGAAGATAATTGTAGATCCATTAGCGAGCGACACAACCGTGAACTGACATCTCATAAACAACTTATGTAAGGGCCGTTGAACTGTAAGTAACATTGTAATTGTAATTGTGAGCAGTAGATATTGTGAAACATTGTAGCAGCTTGATATTATTTGGTGTTCAGTGCAGTTAACCAAAATGGAACACAACATTAAATTGAGTATAAATTTTATTTACCACGGGTCGCAAAAACGTTGCAAATGCACTCGTTTGCAACGTTTTGTCCGGAGAAAGTACCAAGCTACATAGAAATAGTGGGCATTAAAGTTTAGAAGTTTCTGGATATTTATAACAAGTAACTGTATACATATTTGCTTTGACAAATATATGCGGTAACAATATCTGAAATTAGTCCATTCGGCTAGAAATTATCAAACGATATATTATTTTAACGGTCTATTGATGACTGAACGTAAAGAAGATTTAAAGAAGGAAAAATGTTTTTTGACTTCCATCTTCGTATTTCGCATCGGCGGCAGCGGAGTTATTACGAATTATCTGCGATTTTATTTGCGCTGTGATAAAATGGGGGTCAACGCGACGTTGGCTGTTCACGTCACGTAACAAGGTAAGGGCTTGCCGCTCGCGCCGCCATAAAAACTTTACGGCCCCACCGGATCCGACTTCGGTTTCTTTATCAAATTTTTTTCAACTTAGCCCTTACAAAATAGGCGATGCGCAAATTTAATACATTCGACTATATGAATAGCTTTGTTATATTTTAAATTAATCGTGCCAAAATATTGAATACTCTTATTTACTGTTTATTTATTGTTGAGTATCAATAGAAGGTATAGAACGG
>DWMG01001069.1:0-16357 GCA_018244855.1 Elbella merops
CGTGGTACCTACACCCTGCTATAACAGACGAGGCTCTGGCGACCGGCTGATTGCGGTTTTTTCTGAGAGTCGCGTTATAGGAGCTGATAATTTAGAAATTCAATTAAGAAATATTTAATAACAGAATAAAACAATATACTCATACATAGGACTAAAGATCTTTTAAATTCTTTTTTCTTTATACTAATACACAAAACTGTATGAACAAAAATGTATTATGAAAAGGGATTTGTACAACATTTATCTATCAAATGAAGTAGATGTGTTGAAATTTGACGGTTTTATATTTTACAGATGATTAGAAACTATCGAAAACCCCTAATCGTGGTAGCACCGAAGATTCTACTCCGTCTTGGAGAGGCGGTGTCACCGCTCGCGGACTTCGCTCCAGGGACACATTTCCAACCAGTTTTGGGTATAAATAAGAAGCTATATAATTTAAAAAATTGAACATCACGCCTGTAATCCTCGAACAGGTAGACAAAGAAGTGTAGTACACTTTCACGTTTTACTAGTTACGTTTACAGGCCGCCGTGGTGAGCCTATTGCCATACACTGGGCACTGATCCAGATTGTGAGCCACTACTACAAAATTTTACTGGAAAATCTAATTTAGAATCCAATAGTATCCAACTCGAAAATTGAACCCGGGATATCTCGATGTACAGTCGCACTTTCATTTACTTGACGAGGCAATCTATAATGATATAACAACTTAGTAATTCCCTAAACTATTAGATATAATCCTGTATTTCGTAGCCACTTAAATTTCAGTTGTCGCAAATGCTTTCATTGTACAGAACGAAATATTCATCGCTGTCCGAACAAAAGGAGCTTAGTAAAGAACCTACGCTTAAAAATATGAAAATGTATTTTCTGTCAACATTATAGTAACTGAAAACATTGTCTATGACGTCGCTGAAAGGTTCGCAGTTTATTTGCCGGATGTTCTATATATAAATGTGATATTCCTCCACACATCTCCTTAACAAGATTGTCCAATATTCCTAAAACCAATAACCGCATTATCTCATCAACCCTTGTGTTCTCACAGATTTGGACACGGGTCTTCACTCGAAATGAAAAGGGTTAAGGTCACAATCTATTTATAAAACCGATGATATACTTAAATAGCCCTCTCGTTCCAGGGGATGTAATTTCAGACCCGTTAAAAGTGAAGCGAGTGATACTGGTCAGCGGCAAACATTATTACGAACTGAACAAGGAGAGAATAAAAGCCAGTATTGATGACGTAGCCATAATAAGAATCGAGTCGCTTTGTCCATTCCCACTTCACAATCTGCAAACAGAACTTCAAAAATACAAAAATGCTAGACGTAAGTATTAACTCAGCTTCATGTATACCTACCTATATTATTATATTAACAGCTTCAATCCTTGCGCTATTTAATAAAACATAGGGTTCTTTGTAAGGAATTTATAAGAGCTTTTATAAGATCAATGGCTTTTAAATTAGTTACTGTTCTCACAAAATTAAGAGAAAAGCAGATACAAAATTACATTATGTATTGTAAAAAAGCTTTAAATAGCTGGAATAATATCATTATCTGTGTGTTATTAGTATACCATTATAGTGTTATTTAGTTATACTTTAAACACACTGAAGTACTAAATCGATTGCATTTAAGAAACTATTCCCAAAATTATATGATCAATTAAGTTTCAACTACTTTAAAAAATTCTATAAAGTGAAAATTTTGCACGTATTTTATAAAACTGAGTCGGCGTGAGCCCGAAGCTTGCGGTCGCGCGACCTAAAGGGTTCCCACACGTTGGGATCTTCATACGATGTAGTAAACGTAATTTTAAAAAGCAACTCCACATACGGGGGACTTAGGGGTTAAAATTAATTTTAACGTGTAAAGAATAACATTGCCTCTATTTCCTGAAGAGGTAGGTAGAGCAGTGTAGTTACACTGCCATTATTCAACCACAATGATTCACCAGTTTTGTTAGCTAAGTATTCCGTCTTGACACAGCATAGGGGGTGAGACATGTGTCTATTGCAGCTCTGCGGTATTTTAAAGAAAATTCAATGTATTGTTTACAATTCAATTTGAACTGTAACTAAATGCGTTGCTGAAAATATATAAAACTTATTCCTGACATAAATTAACCATGTGCGCGCATAAAAGTGGTCCTAAACTAGACCCTTGGGAAATACCAATGTTTATGTAGCATCGGCAAAAATTTACAGTGCATTTAAATTATCTGTCTAGATTATATCTTTATTAAAGCTTATTTCCGAATATAAAACGCGTTACGTATAAAAGTAATGTTTGAGATTGCTTTTAATGTAACGTATGTTCAGCCCCTAACGGGTTACGCGGGATTTTTACCGTATTTTGTCGTGTAGCGTTTATAAAACAACACACGGCTTTTATGGTTTGAATATTTTATGCACTAGTTCGGCGAGCGGGAAACGGTGATGGGTGAGATCTTTGAATGCGAATATTTTTGACATGAATAAAAAAAATATTTCATGGCTTTTTTCCGTATGCGAAAACTATAGGTATGTATTTTTCTCTGAAGTATTATATTAGTTGGCCAATTAAGTGTTAAATAATTAATATTTGATTTTAATCTAGGACAATGTAATTTGCAAACATTGTACATAAAAGAATTTTTCTTCAAACAGAAGTATCATTTCGAGTGCATATACAATCGGCGAAGCTTATTCAGTGCCAGTTACAAATTCAGAAAGGGTTTTCATTTTAAAACCGCGAAGCTACAAGCGCCTGTATAATTTGAGAGCAATCTCGCACGCGCGCATTTGTTTTGCTACTTTTTGTGGCAGGCGTTATCATGCGCACTTGTCGACGCGGCGCCCACTGCGAATGTATTTTTCCCTTATGTTATCCCGATGCTAATCTCATTCGCTTTTACATCCCCTTCCTTGTTTGCATTCGATTATACGCAATAGCATTTGTTAAGTAACTACGCCATTTCGCCCTTTTAAATATATTGGTATCGTTTCCGATTTAAAGTATTTTCTTTTGGATTTTACGCGTTGTGTATGCGGAATATTGGTACTGCAGATGTAATATCGTCAGGCTTTTTCGTACGTTATCATACTTTTGTTTTCGGTTATGGATATTAAATTTGCAGTATGGTACAGTTGTTATGATAATACCAGCTTACGAACGGAATACTTTTGCGCAGCGGTACACACTCGTCCAAAATGATTGGATATAAAATTTTGTCGACTCGTATAGTGTACTATTTCGCTTGCAATGTCTGGTCAATTCGTAGGAAGCCGGTTTGTTGACCATGTGAGTAATGAAAATCGAAATTAAATTCGGAAAAAATGTAGTACCTATTATTCTTCTTATTTTATACAAGTATCATTTAACCGAAAGTTCTTTACGTTTTCTTTCGGAAATATTATACGTGGCTGTTATAATTATATTCTAAAAATATCACAGAAAACTTAGAGAGACCTACGAAGGGTGTAGTAGATATAAAAGATATTAGACCAACGCATTATTTCGTTATGATGTAACAATTTCCCGCGGCGTTGGAACTGTCGCCCTCCAGCCTCCATGAGAGCCTTATTTATATTCTGAGCGAAGAGGCTGAGCGCGTGATTTACTGGCCTGGGACCTGCCCATTAGGTCGAGATATTGTTGCGAGTAAATATAATGCTCTATTAATTAATACGGGCGTGTTCCCATTGGGATCTGGAAATAAATAACAACAAACAAAGGTTAATGAGCTTTATTAATTTGTACGCATAAATATTTAACACAATGTGGATAATTGCTGACATCATAAGACTACTTGTATGGGAAAACCGTTAGAAACCAAAATGTCATAAAATTATAAATCCATTGGAGCGACGACACGACGACATAGCACCTTCAAATAAACTCAATTTTAACTTATGACAACATGATAAATGGTGGGAAATGTATGAAATTATTTATCCACATACATATTTATAGTTCATCTGAAATAAAATGATAATACCATCATCATATCACTTTGCATATTACAGCTGAATAGTTTATAGCTAGACGAGTGCGTTGAGAAATAAATTCCCGTCCGTGGCATATTTCTCTGCAGCTGCCCGCTGGGCCAACAGCACGATGTGTGATGGAGACATGTTCGAACGCGCAATGCGTGCGGTGTATCACACTCATCAGTTAATGTGACATATTGTCGCCTTCAAACTATTGTTAAGGACATTTTATCCTCGTAAACGGCCGAATATTAAAGTTCCGCAGATGGTGATCAAGGATAGGACGCAATGGCGTCCATAAGAAAAATTAGCTTATGATGATGATGGTGAGTATCACTGCAGAGTATACGTCTATTATAAAACTCAAAATAACCTTACACCTGCATCAACTCGAAGGGGTAGGCAAAGGAGCGTAGTACTCTCCCCTTAGTAGTGAACGTATTAAGATGCGTCAGACACATATTTAGACGAGCTATTATTGACGAAACTCAACAAAACTTTGCCCGTTTTGAGGATCAAATCTCTGGCCCACCAATCATAATTGCAGCTAGAACAATGAGTCAGTCCGTTATAGGGGCGTGCTATATAAAACTTTTATTTTTCTAGAATAATTGTTCTCTTATTCATAGACATTACCAGCTTTAGGAGCTGATGGCTGTGCGCTGTAAGTAGTGTACGTTTTTTTCCTGGTCTTAATACGTTAGCCAACATTTAAATGAATTCTGATTCCGGGGTGAAAGACTTTCATATATTTATATACATATATTGGTTAAAGTTGAGGGTGGTTCGACTCTTAAGAGAATCGCGCCCCAGTGTCTTGTATAAGCTGGGATCTTATGGGCACTTAATAACTATATACAGATATGTTCCAAATTATTTTTTGATACTTAATGGGCAAAAGCAGTGCTAGCCTAGTGGTTAAGAATTCAGGCTCTCACTCCGGGGCTGCTGGGATCAACTCCTTAGCGCACACCTCTTTACAAAAGTGCGTTTTGAGTTTAAACATCATTTGCTAACGGTAAAGGAAAACATTGTGAGGAAACCTGCACATCTTAGAATTTATAAAGAAAAAAAATTCTAAGGTCTATGAAGTCGGTCGACCCGCACTTGGCCAGCGTGGCAGACTATGGTCTTAACCCCCTCAATATGGGCGGAGATCCATATTCCAACAGTGGAATGATAAATGGGTCGATTATTCTTTTTTTATTTTTTATTTACTTAATGCGCGTTCGAGTTCTACTGGACCCAAATACTCGGTATGACTAAGATCTAAATTATTTAACTACGTATTCATGTAAGTGAACATTTGTTTCGTTACTCTTGTAAAATGAATAATGATTGTGTATTATACTTTAGAGCGGTTAAGATTTTATAAAACAAAGTCCTATTTTATTAAGATTTTTCATGTTCTCAATGGTTCGTCATTTTGACGAGAGTGTTATCAGTGTCACAGCTATCAGCGTTCCACACAAGACCTGAATAAAAAGTAAGTGTAATAGACATTTTAGTGTAAAAGTAAGTGTAAATAGACATGCTTTGGTTGGCATTACAGTCCATACAAGGACGGCTTTGCCTTTAAAATGTAAAGGTCATACTTTAAAATGATAAATAGTAATTCTTAATATAATTGGTACTATATTTTTAATGTTATACATATATTTTCTTATGTGAGTCAAAGAATTGGTTTATGTCATGTAAAAATATCATTTAGATTATTTATATGTGTATGTAGTGTGATTAAATATTTAATAAAATACAAACGTAAATGATGTACATATATATTTATTACATATTTACAAAGACTCGAAATAACTCATTGTACAAACGCGTCACATACATATAAACATACATTATATAAACTTATATCCCTTGTTGAAACATTAGCTGTCACAGGTACTAGACTCAGCTAAATTTTTACATACAATTTGTAACGGTCATGGAATGCACTCAATTTTGTTAATTTATGGGTCTATGTCTAATTTTTTGTTCATTAGTTGATGTGTTGAGGATAAGAACATAATTATATAGACCGCAGTTGTGTAGTGAGCAGAGTATCCGATTAGTGGTGTCCGTAGTATCCGAGTCCACCGTATCCGCCGAGTCCGTGACCGTATCCGCCGTAGCCGGAGTAGCCGCCGTAGCCGCCGTGACCGCCGTAGCCGAGACCGCTGCTGCCGTATCCGCCGTAACCGCCGTAGCCGAGGCGGTGGCCGGCGTAGTAGCCGCCGGGTAGATTAAGACCAATTCAAATTAATTTGTGACAATTGTACACTATGCTGATTTTGATTAATTATGCATAGTAGTTATGTATATTGTAATGTTAATTATATTATCGCCATGTACTAGTACCTAATCAATGGACAAATAGAAACTCTTGGTACATGTGAGTATATTCAAGTAGTTAGTGCAATATAAGGGTTTTCGACAACCTGCAAACTATATCTAGTCTTGGGTTCTACTTTTGCTATTTTATCTCAAAACTAATATCACAGTTCGTGACGTGTGTATTAGTTAATATTAAAAGTTCTTCAGAGAAAAATTTTTCAACAATTGTAATATGGTGCAAGGTGTAACATACCAAGTCCGCCGTATCCGCCGTAGCCGCCGAGGCCGTGTCCGTATCCGCCGTAGCCGCCGTGCTCAGTCACGTACGACACCTTGCTCACGGCGACCGGGGAGCCCGCTGTGAGAAGAATGAGCTCATTTAATTTCGTTACTAATATATCATGGGGGATAACGTGTGAGGTGTTCGCAGTATATTGTTGGGATTTAGGGGGAATAATCAACATTAGGCCGCTGTGTCATGGCGGTGTAACGGCTGTGAGGTAGTTGAATTATTAGTTTTATAAATACATATAGTAACATTTTAAAATGGGGAAGGAAAATTAGGAAATTAGGAAAAAATCACTAAAAGTTATGGTTTCGTTGAAGCCTAACGGCTTAACATGAAGTTAAGGCATTGTCATATTTCTTTGAGATATTGATCAAGAGTTTCAGAAGAAAAACTACAAAAATTTAATGGAAATCTATTCGATAATTTTTTTGTGATGCGCGCACAACGGCCAACTTCTATCATTTTATTTGCATAGATCTGTTACTATAACCATGGAATAACATGAACTCTTCATTCTTTAAGATATCTTAAGTCTGCCAATCCCTACAAGCCAAGCGTGGACCATTATGTCTTTAATACGCTACGTTATAATTAAAATATCTATGAAGACATGTTTAAGCTAATGTCAATCATTTGCTGTGTCATCTCATTTATGATATTTACTAAAATTAAAAATAAATAGTTCCTTGAACTCAACTAATACGATGTAAGCATTTCGTATGGAATTTGTAAAATAGTTCCAAAGATTTGCAGGAATATAACTAATAAGAAATAATATTTCAATTGAGATGGCTGGGCCCGGCGGTATACCAACCGATTGTTATCTGGGCAGGCGAGCGTGGCCGGTCACATCGAAAACAAAGGTCACGTCGAACATTCTATAATAATATCAAACCTAATTTATTATTTAATATATAATATAAAGTGCTCTACAAAAAATATCCTTGCTATCTACTTCCGCGTTTGTGGGAACGTTGATTTAAAGGTCTTTCTGTAAAGGATTTCAAAATTCATACCAAAATATTTCATTATTTTTTTATGTATTTTATCGAATCGCTATGATAATTTAATATTGTAGGCACCCATATGGTGTGAGCCTGGCATAAATAACATGTGAACACCATGGAGATGTCAAGTCAGATCAGCTACGATATAATAATTTTATATGAGTTATATGTCATGTGCCTAACTCAAACCCGATGTTTATCATTAGATCATAGCAGGTTTATTAATGAAGACATTGTATTGAAGTTGTGCAGCATATAGAGCATGTTTTAGACTTTAACAACTTTCGGTAATGTAATCATTTTGTTAATCTATTTTAGGCTCTTTCATAATGTCTGGTAATACAATCATAACCAATAATTAATGATACGAAGAGTGATTGTTTAAATCTTCCAACTGACTAAAAATTTGTTCACTTGCCGCGTGCGTGCAGCCAGCCTATGCAATGCAATCAGTTTAAGTATTATCAATTACGGCACCTGTACCTACCAGCAAAGTAATTTCAAGTAATTGACTGGAGCCGGCACCGAACCTGCACCTGCTTATTTGTTATAATAAATCAACGACCTTTATTAAATTGTCATCAAAATTCAATCTAACATATTGACGTATGAATGCGTAATATTACAGCATTAGTGTTAATTGAGATTATTACGAAATGTATATTTACGCTTATATATTTGAATTGCTACTAAAACTGATTATTAGCATGCGAGCATTATGAACCTTTTGTATATTATGTAGTTTTGCAATCATTCCGTTTGTCATCATTCTTAAAATCGCTTGGAATACGCCCAATGGCGTTTAAGGATAGTTATAGGTATATTATGTGGCAAACTCTGGAATAACTGATAAATATACCGCGTAACCGGGCCTCACCGAATTATGGAATCGTTATAAAAAGCCACTAATAATAGTGTAGAATTAAAACGGGTCCAAAATATATACAATTTCTTAATCCATCACACTCGCATATGACGGATTGACTCGCATAAAACCTTTGAGACTCCGAACTTGTCTATTATAAATATAATATAAAATGCAGTTTAGCTGAAGGGTGAGGTCTATTTTCTTCAAATTCATAAAGAAATACGTCAGATTATAATTAAACCTCAAGTAGTGTTCATTAAACTTAGCGGAGTCATAAGCGCAAGTACAATAAAATGTTAAGCCTGTGTGTTTCTGTGCCAAGGACTATCTAGTTCCCACGTTTGTGTGAACTGTGATATAACATTGTCACTGTCATATATTCAACATAAAGCGATGTAATTTGAAAAAAAAAATGTGATGTGGCACCGAACACAATGACTTTAATTAAAATGAATCATATTTATACCCATGATTGTGAGAGTGCCGCGGGCGTATCTCTGACGCGGCTGTTGTATGACAGCCCCAACCTTTGTAAAGGAAATGGTTATGGGACAAATAAATCTTTGATTTTTGTTTGAATGCCAGTGTAAAATTACTGGTCAGGTATTCCTAACACGGTTCATTGTAATAAGAACGCCACGAGTGAAATTGTATGGAAGATATAATTAATGTACCGTTGTACAGTATTTGGAAATGTGGTTTTTCTTTCGCTGAAATATTTGTTTTTAGGTCTGTAAACATTAAATTAATGAATCGGTTTCGGATTCGGATCGATTTCTAGGCTTACGTTTTTTTTTTTTATTCCGACTGATTATTTTAGGGTGGGTTCGATTCCATTTATAAATATTAGATTCTGTATCAAAGGGAAGACAGTAATATCTAAACGCATTTATCGTAACGGAGAACTGAGGTACAAGATTTGTTGATATAATGTATTAATTTCGTATGATGGATATGGAATCTATTAGAGCCTAATGTCGGTTCGTATGATCAATTAGTCCTTAAACTGCCACGGGACTGTGATGTTCAACTATTGCATAAATCATGTTCCAAGGCAACTTAGCCGATCGAAACTAACAACATACTTCAAAGCCATCAAATATGCATTAAACGTGTATGAAAATGGCGAGCTAGATGTAAACATTCTAAAATCTTTATGATTACTTTGGAAATAGCAATCATATAAATATCTGGACCAACTACTTGTTTCTATCACGGACAGAAAGAGAACATGAGGCATTCTAGCTTACTCGTACGTTTAAGAGATGGCAATCGGTCCCTCTTTGAGTTTCATACAATTTTTAAAGGATTTGGTTTCAAATACGTTTTTCAATTCGCATAAAAATGAAATTCTGGGCGTGAGTATTAATGTGTCTTTATGATTAACCATTTATTGTGAAGTATTAATAAGAATGGAAATGGTTCTCGAAAATTTTCGATTAAATTTACCACATATTATATTGTGGTAAAATCTTTTCAGTTGTATTTTTTAATGTAATTTTGCAGCAGGCAGCTATCATTGATGTAGATAGATATATACACACCAAAAAGGGATAAATATCGCAATCTAGAACATCAGTAATTTATTCTAGTCCAGGCAATTGACGACCCTAATAATGAGGACCAGAGCGTGTTAATACAGGGTGTGTCAGCAGCTGAGATACATTCATGAAACAATTATAAATATGAGTGTTCTAATAGAGAGATGCCTCAAACAGTTTCTAAAATCAATATCGTAAAAGGCTCAATTAAGGTAAATTACTTGCCCCAATTTGCGGGAGACCAAATTGTGTTCGCGTAAATTGGGACACTGTGAAGTCTGTCTGGTCCACGACGTGTACTGAGAACGAGGTATGTCGTCCACTGACGGTTTGAAACGATGTCATGATATAGACATATTTAGTATACAGCTGTACATTTCTCATTTTATAAAGGGTAAAATGGAATTAATGTGAAACATCTACTAGTTCAATTATCTTAAGATGTCATTTTTACATATTAGTACGAGCGATTTCAATTGGTTCGTATTTTCATATTAATCTTTGTATTTTCAGTTTCCGTTTTATAGAACCGCCAAGCACCTCAACTAAGGTTTGTACCAAAGTATATATGTATGTTTTTATTCGTGCTATCTGATTGGTGCTTGGACTGACATCAGTTCTTTCACTCAGGCGAATTTGACAATCTTCGGGAGGATATTAAGGTAACAGGCGAATGAACGTAGCGATTAACCGGAAATGAGACGGAAAATGCTACTTCCCAATAAGTCCTAGTTTCTTTATTATGCTCGTGATTTTATTTTTCGTTTTGGTAAGTGCTCTTTTATTTGTGATGGTCGTTAAATTATATGAGTGGATTATTTCTCTATTTTATGGAAAAATATCATACAGCATTTTTCTCAATTTAATCACATGCATATAAATAATTTAGGGTGAGAGGCGCATTTGCATGGAGGTAATAGGACTTTTGGAAATTTTTCGTTTAATGTTAATTATAATAATTGGAAAGATGATGCGTTTGATTTCAAAACGAAAACTATATATTTTTAATAGGAAAAAAACAAGGGTTTAAATGATAACTTAGTTAAAGGTGTTCAATTTAGCATTCTGGAAGCTTCCACTGGATTAAAATCCTCGGACCTCGAAACATAATGAGCGCCGGAAGCACCCATCTTCGCCATTAATCTCCCCGAATGATTCCTCCATTAACTGCTCTTTTATAGCTGCTCTAATGCATCCCTACCTCTTGTTTGCGATTGCACTTGGAATTAAAATCCCCCATCACTATTATCGCCTGAAACTTCTCGATATCTCTCCATTACTCCGTTTCGATAGTAATAAAGTGCCAAGAGTTATACAACACTTCTAATAAGTATTATTCTTGAAATCGGAGTATATTTGAGTTATTTAATGTTCCCTATTATATTTCCTAAAGTATGTGAAGTCTGTCAACACGTGTTGACGATGACGATGGTAAATCAGCTTATAGAATAAATTAATTTAAAGGTTTACGTTAACGTCGTTCACTTCATTATTACAATTAATATGACATCTTATACTCGAGAAGGTTGCTTGTTGGAAATTATTCGGATGAATGAAGTGCAAAAAACTGTATCGCTAGTTTTTATCATGGTTAAGTTCACGGTAAAATATCTCAAGGAACTTACTGAGATGTGGAGATCTATTCGATGATAATAGAAAAATAAACTGAGAAATGCTTTAATCTATTTGTATGCAAAGTAGCAAGTTTCAGTGATGCTTTTGGTCAATTGAAACTTGGACAGAATGGAGCTGGAAGATCTGTGCTATTGTCGGATATCCAATTTGATAATGGAGTTAGAGAGATTAATGGAAGTTGAGATAGAAAAACTTCTGGCGCATTAGTTTTACTGGTTGTAGGAACAAAGTTCAACTCAGCATAAGCGCAAAGAGTATAACTTACAAATTGATTGACATAGCACAAATGTTGTCCTAATAGAAGAAACTATTTTGATTTCTTCTAAGTCACCTTAATATTTTTATACGAATCTGACATACCGTATCCGCCATAGCCCCCATATCCACCGTAGCCTCCATAACCGCCATAGCCATAGCCGGCACCGCCGTAGCCGCCGAGACCGCCGTAGCCGAGACCGCCATAACCGAGACTGGAAAGGCCTCGCTTCTCGGTCTTCTTGGCTTCGTCAGCGCAGACCGCTGCGATGGCGAGGGCGACAACAAACTGCAAAATGAAAATATTCTTATAATCCTTGATTTCGTCGAACATCTAAAAATTTCCAAAGCAACTCAGGATTGGTTATAAGTATGAATAATGTTTTAAAAATATATTGCAAATATCAGAGTCTTTTTAGCTGAATCAAAATTGGAATCCGTCTGTCACTTAGATGGAAAATATATCTCCTCATCAAGAATTACACATTAATGCGTATTGTATAATTCTCAAAGAACAATAGCTTTTATAATATCTCTTATGTGTGAAACCTAGACATACTGATCTTTGTTCTTTACTTATATACAATATACAAACGTATTAAGTAAGTTCGTCAATCCTCTGCAGCAAATAGGTCAATAGTGTTGGTGCGTTACGAAACTGTCACAACATGGATGTAGTTGAAACAATGCATTAGTCACAGCAGTTAATGAGAAGGTCTGAGCGATTAAGGAAGCCGTACGAAAGTTGGAATTCAATGGGGCATACGTAGTGTTTACTATCGATAATTGGTTAGCTTGTGTACCAATAAGCCGGTGGAAACTCGCGTGGCGTAATATCCTTCGAACAAAGAACCTATAGTTGACTGAGTATTGTTACACCGTATTACCACCGCATTGTCATTGTTATTAAACTAAGGCGCCCTTTGTTGTTGTTTATCGTGCATTTTTTCTGTTTGTTATTTTATCATTCCATTTACATTTGTTATAAGCGTGCTTGCATCGCGACTTCTTGTGTCTATCAAAGTTAACTTTCACCGATCTTTGCAATGTTTAAACCCAATATTTTGGGGTTTTAAACAAATTTGATAGTTCGAGTTTGGGAAATTATTTTACTCGATGTCTTTTGTCACTATTACTCGACGCCAGACTGAATCTCACACGAAGGGCAAAACAAGATGTAATTTATACAAGAAATGGCAACAATAACCATATGTTATATAGAATTGATTTTTTTTAAATACAAAATTGAGGTTTGGTTAAGCACGCAGAGGCTCGAGTATTACTAAAATCACGTTGAAACTAGGTCGAGACAGTCAATTTCCTGTTTCACTCGTTAAACAGCTTATTATGGCTGTTATCATTTGCTATAATTTGGATAATAATTACGTTGAAGTTATTTTACAATGTACCACCATATCCGAGGTATAATTTGGACTACATATATAATTGGACGAGGGCTAAATTACTTATTAGAAATAAAACTTTTCCGCCCTGGGTTACTTTTACAATTATTTGAACTTGTCCGCGTTTTGTTGTTAGTTGTAATAAGGGAAAATACTCAGAATACTCCGAAATAACAGGGAAATAAAGGGCAATGTAGCAACACTCACCCTCATTTGTTAAACTCATTGTGTGTATACAGTTGAGAGTAATATAGCCAACTTGTTAGAAATGTAAACTATAGTGGGCAATTTGAAAACATTGAAGACCTAATAAAATAAGTATCATTATTTCACGAACAAAGTTTATATTAACAACGTTTATATTAAACAACATACATGTCATAAGTCATAGCTTTTTAGACATAATTTTAATAGCTTGCATAATTCTGAAAACTATTATGGTAACACTAAACACAGCAGGAGTTTATTAAAACTGGTTTTATTCCAAATTATATTTAAAATTATATAATGTTTAACAAATTTAACACCAACGGAATAGGCTAGTTACTTGTGGCGCAGGGAATCCTAGTAGGTATGCTAATATATATCCTAGTAACCCTAGGAGGCTAATGCTTTAACAAGTACCACGGCGATGTTAAAAATAACAAGAATATGTAAGTTATAAGTTGTAAAACAAATTTCATAATAATTCTGAGAAATATTTAATATTGTCGGTTTAAAACAGGAAAGTATTAATAATATATGATTAATTAGGTTTTTATATTTATTACTTTTATATATGATTGGAATAAACAAGTAACAGTTATAATAATTAAATACTACCGGTCCCAGAGGGATCCCTGGAGAACTCCTGAGCTATTTTAATTTTCAGGTAGGTTTCTATCTGGAGAATAAGTTATATTTGTTTATATATTTGTAATATAATGTAGCAGTAAATGTAAATGCTTACCAGGAATTTCATGTTGGTGGATATCACAGTTCTTAACCGACTGATGCTTGACCAACCGTTCGCGGCGCTTATATACCAAATGTGGCAGTAAGGTCGGAGTATGGGCGGATCTGTTGCTGTGATTTTTTTTATATTTCCAAGGATATGTCTTCGGCTTCGCTGCGTGCTCGTAGGGGTGGGGTGGTCGCTTGTGTTTTCAGTGCAGTGTAGCGTGCTGGCGGGAGCTGTTTAGTAATGGAATGCCGTGCGTATATCCATTGTTTTGCAGAGATCATGGGTTAATGTAGAACTATTGAGGCTTGATATATTGTTTTGTTAGTGCCAGTTTAGTCATAGCATTTATATTTAACTGTTTATCTTTGCACTTATATAGGTTTCTGTATATTTGCGTTTCTTGTCATAGCACGAATCCTGTCATAAAGTGGTGTTACAAAGGTACAACGCAGTATTTGTGTAACTAAGAAGAAATAAATATAATATAAAATATGTGCTGCAGTAAACGTTAAATCTGTTAAAGAAAGAAAGAAAAAAAAAATTACTTAATCTTTGAACTAAGTAATATTTTTCATAATTTCAGTAGTGTATTCAGTCTATTTATTAAATGGGCAGCACTAATTTAGATTACATATTATATTCTGTACAAACACTAATATAATGTATTTTATACATGTACATAGATACTTACATATTAATGCTACTTTATGTTTTGGAAGTTTGTTACGTACATGTAGGTCACCTATTGTCGAGTAGCTTTGACTCATGGACTAGAGCTAGACTCATGGACTATTAGACTTCCAAGAGGACTCAAATATTCACTTGCAGGACAGATGTCGCTACCAGTACCTATACCTATTGCTAATTTTTATTGCTAAGTGTCATGTCCATTTAAAACGCTATTATGAATCCAATTAACATTTCGCTGCTCCACAAGGGTCTCCTCTCAGATTTAAGTAATTGAGATTAAAATATTTTAATTAATAATAAAGTATACGCATACCTACACTGATTTAATGCGCTTCTTCCATTGTTACTGTTATCTTTCAGCGGCTTCGGGTTAAGAAGAAAAATGTAGGCGAAAACGTGCACAAAGGATTACACCACTGTTGTGCTATATTCCATAATAAAATAGGCAAATAAGGAACATCTCATAAGTTCAAACAGATGTTATATTACACGTCCATCCGTCGAATAGGTGAGATTGTTGCTAATTATTATTATTCTATAACGATTGATATTACCCTTTACAGTTATTTCGTCACTTTTAAGCAGTCTACACGGTTCTGTGCCTACAGAAACCAAACAGGAAACGACGGGATTCATTTTCAGAAGTCGCAATTTTTCCCTTCTTCATTCATCTATCCTCTTATCATTCCCCTGATGGAACACGGACCTCTTTTCAGAATGAAAGGGCTAAGGCCATGGCTATCGAGCTGCCCAAGCTATTCCTTATCAATATATTATAAACTTATGAAAAATAATATAGTGTTTGTTAATAAAAAGGATTAGCTTTAAATTTTTTTATTTTCATAGCACAGCATGCTGTAATTGGACAGATGTTTATGGACAAATGGTTAGACAACTGTTTAGAAACATAACGAATTGCTTATCAAAGCATCTCTACCCAAATATATTTATATATATACATTCTTAGGGTACATTATATTAGGTTATAAATTAGGACAATTCACCATCATCATCATTATTATCATTATCAGCCTATTCCCGTCCACTGCTGGACATAGGCCTCTCCAATGGCACGCCACTGAGCTCGATCTCCAGCTCTAAAATGAAATATCCATAAGACAATATCTTTATATATCTATAAGACAATTATTATAACGTTATTTCTTCGTCTTTTGGCACACTTATTATTAACTTAATTGGCCTAGATTTTTGAGGCTATTAGCCAATTAATATAATAACGTGTGCATATGATTACAATAGTGAAATAATAGACGAATTAACAATTTAAGTAACTTTTAATCCGCATATTGCTCAACCAGATGAAGCTAACGGATCTACTAAGCTATTTTGTGCTTTACGTGTTTGTAACAGAACTGAGTTGTGTTTGTTATGTTTTGTGACTTATTATCTTGCGTTAAT
>DWMG01001070.1:0-16356 GCA_018244855.1 Elbella merops
AGTATTCAAGATATTGAAAATTACTCGGTTGAAATTTTAGTAATCCAGTAAACGTTTTTTTCCGAAATACGAAAATTTTATTCCAATTTTTTTTTAATTTAGGTAATGTGTACCTACTGAATTATAAGAATCAATTCTGTGAAGATTAACGACAATAAATAGAAAATCTTGTGTATCAAACTGCCTCAGCCGCTGAACACTTATGTATGTACATACATAATACAATAATAATAATACCTACTCGTACAATAAATATGATTTTGACTATAAAATATTTTGCAGGAAAATCAATATTTCAGAATCCGAAAAGGTACGTTGTTTGTACCATGCGAAACAAAAAGTATATAATTCTATCTTATATTACGAGTATGGCATGATCGACGTTTTCATAGTTCTACTGCTAGGGTCTTCTCACAGAATGAGAATAGCTGTTTTAAGCTTAAAAACTTAAAGTGATGCGTTGACTAAACGCGTGTTGGCAGAATTCTTACGCCACCGATAACATTAAGGACAACTCTCAGGTTTAATTTCCTCCCTATGTTTGTATTCACCGTTACAGCAAGCGACAATAAATTTTAAAATAACGTTATAATCGCAATTTCAAAATTAAACGCTTTACCGTCGCGGTTGTTTTTATTCAATTTTCGTCGACTTCCACACTTGATTATTTAAATATTCACGATCTTTCCCATCAAACACGCTGTTCATATTCCGCGGCGCGACCAAAAAACATCCTTTATTTCGATTTCCGGAAGAATTTGGAAGACTTTTCTAGTTAACATTTTTTTTAAATTATAACGAGTGTGAATGATGAATCTAGATTTTTTATATATTATTCCGTGCGTTATTATAGTAAGTTATTGCTTGAGCTCTCCAAATGCACACTTATAGAGAAGACAGACGATTGCTATCTTTCGTAAACATACAAATATTGATAAATTAACTGATGACAAAAGAAGGACTAATAAATTATACGTAATAAAACTATATTTATGTCGTACCAGCTTTAAAACACATTCATCATCATCATCAATATCAGCCTACTCCCGTCCACTGCTGGACATAGGCCTCTCCAATAGCATGCCACTGAGTTCTATCTTCAGCTCCTCGCATAGTTAAACATTATTTCTATGCTTACAGCAATCGCACATTCAAAGTAATTTTACTGTAACACTAATGTTAAAATGATATTTACACGACGGGGATTTCGGATGAAATTACATGAGACATTTTACTCCGTCTTATTCGTTGATTTCATGGCACGTAATAAACGAAATGGTTTGCCAACATTGCCACTAAAATGGGATTAGAATAATTTTCTGTCTGCCTTTCGAATGTTACGCCGTGTCAAAATATAAGATGTTCTCGAAATTGCGTCTACTTGATTATGATCAGATTGGATGTAAAACTCAACCCTAGAGGTTTGGCTGTGAAAGAAAAAATCGTATCGTGATTTTGGAACAAGGAAAATATAAAACAGAAACTAAAAACACAGAAAGATGTCACAAAAAAGAAATTTTTATTGCATTATTTCCTTGTCATATTTAGGACAAAAACGATTATTAAAAAAATCGAGAATTTCATTCTGAAAATTGGGACTCGAAATTGATTCAATTCAAGTAGGTATTATCGGATTTATATAATTTAGAAGTTCTAGTAGTACAACTCGGGGTATGAATTTGTGCTCGGTATACGACAATAAGCACACCTCACATTCCATTGCGGGACTTATATGTAACTGGTGAAACTTGGGAGAATACGAGTACCATATATACCCTTCTGCCTATCTCTTCGGGGACTACACGTGTGTTGTTACGTTTTTTTACGAGGCTTGAAATTATTAAACGACATTAGTATGCAATTGTAATATAGTTACGTAACAAAGCGAAAAACGATAAAGCGTTCGCATTCGCGTTCGTGTAACTTTACGTACATTGACATTCGCGTTCGTGTAACGTACATTGACAACTCACTGGGTATATTAAAGCTTGTAAATTAAATAATGGGATCAATGAATATTGCACAAAGTTGTTATAACATTGGTAAGAGGAATTGATACAAATCGTTAGGTTATTTTAAACCGTTTCACAACTCTACGTTAAACAATCCATCACTCTCAACACACTTGAAAGGTAAGTGAAAAAAACCTTATTGGCAGATGTTTAAATTGTTAAGACAATTCATTTCAGACCATCAGGCGAACATCCACCAAGTTTACTTTGCCGATAGATATTTTTAAATTTTTTAAAAGCACTTACCGACGTCTTCGTGTTCAAGTTCGGACACGTCGTGAGCTACCTCGTCCTCTTCTGGCGCACTTTCGTATCTCTCCTTCAGGACCGTCCTCGGGACTGCAACGGAAAATGCACTTAGGATTCCATCGATAACGGCCCTTTTTGCTTACGGTTACTCTCAAGTGGTCTACTCTGTGCCTTATTACGCTGGATTTAAAAAGGCATGTTAATTTTAGATTTTCGGGGCGATTCGGCTTTTTGAGTGCTCTTGACAGAAGAGCCACTAGTTATTTCTATTTTTAAATTACCTACAAGTTGAGGGCGGACGTGACTGGTTCTTGTTTATTCTAACTCTAAGAAGTAACGCCACAAACTAATCTGTTTACGAGAACTTTATTAAAACAAAAAATTATAAACGGACTCAGCGAACAAATGTTTCTATCGCTTTTCAATTCTGTGTAATTTAGCATTAGAAATTACACTTGATAAAACATTTATTGAAAAGTTTAGGCAAGAATAGCTTATTAGGTATAACCGCCAATGGTATAGTTCGCCGAAACATTGGATTAGTTATAAGTGTTTTTTTCCTTAAGTAATATAATACACGTTTCCTAAAAGTACTTTACGTTCAGGAACTTTGCACCGAAATTTCTTTGCATAAACTGTCTTTTCGCGTCCTGGCTGAGTTTGGACGTTATTTATAAGCGAACTTGTTCAAAGTAGTTCGAGCGGAGGCGCGCGATTGAATCGCATATTTATAGACTGCGATGCGTCATATACCAAAAAGAGTTTAATTTTTTTTTATTGCGGAGAACAAATTTTATATTAATAGGTGTAATCATAATAGTGACACAAATAGTGACATTCATAAATATGCTTTATATCTCGTAAATATGCTTATTATCCCTTTTCCAGCACTTAAAAGAGATTGTTAGCACAAGGCGCGATGGCGCTCATTGGGGGAGGCCTATGTCCAGCAGTTACTGAATCAGTCCGGTGATGATAAAGATTCTCCAATTTCGCTGTGTTAATTGTAAAATATTGCAGCCTAAATTATGATTATAAAAATTGTTTGTAGGTAAATTTTATGTTCCTTCAATGAATACAACTACAAAAGATTGTAAAATGGTACGAAAGCATTGTAAAATGTAAAATAAAATATGAAAGTACATTCGCAATCAGAGCCTATTGTACAGTCTCCTTTGAGAAAGCGCTTAGATTTTTATGCGGACCATTTGCGTTATTACAGTCTAAGAATAAATAAAATTTAAATTTTAGACCACATTATATTTATAATTTTTTTTTAATATAAATATAAATCCTATAAGATTTTTGATTATCATTATTATTGCCAAATCTTTCAAGACTTCTTAAATCATTTTTTGAATTTTGTATTGAAATCATCATTTTTACCGTTAAAATGTTAGTAGGTATTCTGATATCTCATATCTGTCACGAATCTAGGTTTTATTTTTATATTTCTATTATAATAAATGTTTTAGTTATAACGGTTTTCAATAACCATTCTTATATAATCGACGATATTTGTACATATATAACTGCAACACTGAAATGTATGGCGTCTCTTTAGTATAATTATTATCGATAACATTAATTATTATCAAATCGATCAAACTATCAATTACATAATAAGACATTTTTGTGAAGCCAAGCACTGTAACGAATTTCACCTTTACCTTCTCCAAAATTAAAGAATATATACCTAGGTATCAACGTGTAGAAAATATTTTCTTACATATTGATAGATAAAATGAGAGAAAAATCACCGATAAACATAAGAAAAAGACGGATTGCATCGAAATGAATTAAATGCTATGACAAAAAAATTGTCGATATTCACATAGAAATCCAATTCCATTTTGTTGAATCATTGAGATATTCAGAGTAATAACGCATAGATGGTTCTGTGTTTGCGCTGTTCACGGTTGGCTCGCGAACAGAAATAGTGCCGTAATAAAAGAATGCCAGGTGAACTGCACCCGTGAAATAGTCGCTCTGTTCATTGTCATTAGGAAAATAGAAATTACAACCGTTGGAATCATTGTTGACTATGAAAGATTTCAATTTGAAAATCTGCCATTATGAATACCTTTTAGCGGCTGTTTTGAGGTCGAATTAAGTAATTTTGCAATTAAAAAAGCGACAAAAATGTAACTTAATCTGTTTCATCATCTTTATCACCATCCACTGTTGGACATAGGCCTCCCCTAAAAGGGGGTTTATGCCCGTAATCTCCAAGCTGGGTATGCGGGTTAGAGATCGCAGGCCACAGCTTTTTACACCGCCGACGCTGCTGCCCGTCGGCAGCCAGGACATTTAGCCGTGCCTATTTAGACTGCGCTATACCACAATCAGTCGGTCGCCAGATGTTTACATACAATACAAATATCGAAATTGTTGCATTGTTAAGTACATTGACCTCATTTTTGGTTGAATGGTTACAAACATTCAAGAGGTTTTGGGTTCAATTCCCAGGTTGATGAAACGTCGGAGTGTATTACATTCCTCTATCTACCTCTTCGGGGAAATACAGGTGCGATCTTAAATTTTATAAAAGCTGCAAAACATGTTTCATATACAGCATTATATTTCTAGTAAACTAATCATTTGCATACTATCGCACCTCAGCAACTAACTTAACTAACGGGTAACTGTAGTTGGGAATATAAAAACCGAAGTAAGATTCTCGGTTATTTGAAACTACAGAAGAGAATGAACACAGAAAAGCTGTTAAAGAAAAGTTACTAACTGCTAGACTCTCTGATGGACACGAAACTAAAAACCATTTAAGCAAGATAATAATATAACGGAACCAGTTTCAGTGTGCACCATTTTAGAGATCTGTACAGCACACGGTGAAAATCTTATTTTAGTTTCTAAAATATTTCTATAATGAAGATAGTCAATGCAATATAGACGTAACTTTAGAAGGCGGTGAACCTAGTCATACATAGGTACCAGATACAGATGCAGACTTCGAACCACTGCTACAAATTTCTACTACAAAATCTAAGTTAGGCTTAGACGCACCAAAATTAATGCGTTTATCTACTATTGTAAACTTCTGAATCCTTTTTGAAAATGAAATGAAGCAAACTGTTGCACTTTAAATAATAAATGCAGGGCAAGTTTACAAATAATAAAGTAAAAGTGAATCAATTAATAACGATTAATTTAATATTAGATGAAAAGTGAACGATGAATGTAAAAGAAGCAGGTCAAGTCTACAAGAATTGAGATATTTGGCACTCGGTTCTGTCTGTCTGGCTTCTAAGGAACCTTGCGTGACGACACAATAACAATTGATCTAGCTAGGTATAGAACTCCATTTACTAAAATATCCTGTATATATCACTTTATATACATATATATACGAGCACGTAAATGTATGCAATCGCCACACAGACTGGTAACGATTCTGTGAAAAATCCATTGAAAATGAACGACTAGATGTGAATTGGAGAGTGAATTTACGATTGATCCATCAAAAATTTCAAAGCATTCGAAACTCCACAGTACTGGCGTATTATAAATGATACGTCAATTTTTAACGCATATCTCCATCAGCCGTGGAACATAGAAGCTTTAGTTAGATCTCTGGACATCCTAACACATTTTATAAAACCATAATATACTGATATTATGTATAAAATGTAATTCATGTGTATAATACATTCATTATGTACAGTCATAACTATTATATCATCATGCCAGGTCTTTTAGAGGGTAGCAGGGATCACCGACATATGACATGAATTATAATGAAGACGGGAAAAATATATATCCATGTATAGATTTTTTCGCCCAAAATATCACCTAATACTGGGTAATAGTGTCATACGTGCATTCAGGCTTGCGTGAAAATACAAATGTTTTAGCGTTTTTCAGGATATAACAATTCAGTGCCATTAATAAGGAGAGTTATAACTGAACGATAAACTGTTCAAAGAAAAACAACAAGAGGTCAAGCGAATCTATAAAACATTTACTCCCCAATAATATACGGAAGGACCATTAACTGTAGTTTTATATCTTTGGCACCCGCGTCCGTAATGAGGGAGGAATATTACAATCATGAACATTGTTATGTTGTATGTGTATCGACAAATGTGAAAATTCTTGAATTCCCACATTCTATGGATTGGATTTTTGTTGATCAGAACAAACATGGAATTTAGCACATTAACAAACTGAATCTTGAAATGATCGTTAATTTTCTTAGTAACGTTTAACATGCAAACACGGTTCGTTAGATAACCGAAATCACACGAGGACACGTCCTCATACTTTTTTAAATGGCGGTATATTTGTTATGTAGGATTAAGTAAGCTGCCAATAATGTTAAGTACATTCCCATTTGCATTTGGGCTCTTCAATCTTCCAGAAATCGGTTCTTTTGGCAATCCAATTTGTAATTCGACCACAACTGACTGAAACCTTGCTGACTTCTTCTCATTTACGTTTCGTGGATCCCACAAAGGCACATGAGTAGGTATATACAAGAGCACACGTGAGTTTCTTACATCTTAATGAAACACGTTTCCCAGCTTTTCAACCATCTAAATTAAAACTATAAATACATATCGTAACGATTTATGACAAATGCAATAGAAGTAAATGCAAATGCAATAGAAATAAAGTAAATATGTTTCTGTAATAGTTTTACATTTTTATTAATACCAATATTATGAAATAACAACACATTTCTGTTAATTAGCTCCTATTTATTTCAATATATTCAAATAGAATAATATTTATTCTATTTGAATATATTTAAATATTTGTTAGATGTTTAATATCTAAAGTTATGGAGAAACATCGCAAACAACGTATTGTTGACATCAATCAAATCGTACAAAGAAAATATATAGGCCATGTAAATAAAAACTCGAAATAGACATGTCAAAATGTGGAAAGAAATGTACCCGAAACTTCCAGTAAACAAACGCTTAAAAGGAAACGTGAAAGCGGCGACCAAAACAAAATAATAAAAACAACGAACAATAAACCGTGATTAAGTTTTGACTGATCGGCCGCAAATTGTTCCAATAGGAAACGTAATGAAACATTCTACAAGGCAGCCCGGGCTGGGCCGAAAACAAAAATAGATTGCGTCGGATCACCCATGGCAAAATTGAACGTTTAGTGAAAACCAGTTTTAGGTGAAGCGTTTCAAAACCTTTTTTTTCACGCGGACGCAAAATAATATTATGTTTCGTGTATTTTATAAATATAACAGTCATTTTATCATGTTCATAAAGATATTTATAATATTAGTTGTTACCTTTAATAGACATGATATTTTATATTAAACTCTCGGTATGAAAATATTACTTTGGTGACGATTTTATAGACGGAAAATCGATTAGAAATTTAATAAGTTGTTAACATGTAATTAAGTCTATTAAATGGATTAGATTAAAACAAATACGCAAAATTAAACTAAAAGATAAGATTTTAAAATTTTAATTCATTAATCGGCTAATTAAACACAAATAACGTCAAGATCATATTAGTACTAATTATTCCTATTATCGGTACAATACATAGCGTCTTTAGCGTCAATGTTACGTTAAGAAGAAAATGAGCGTTATAACTGGTTATAACTGGAACAATAACTGGTTATAACGTGGAAAATAACTGTGTCACTATTAGACCTAAATCACATGCTAACAGATTCCTTTTAATGGATATTAATATATCCAATACTAAAGCAAGGAGCACAGAAAATCCTGATAGGCGTAAATAGTAACCTAATTCAATGTAGAATCTTCAAACAGGTTAGACAGGACTTATGGGGAAATTGCTATTTCTAGGAAGAAAACATTTCGGAAATCAAAGTTTATAGAAGATTCTTGTTCTTATAGCGTTTTATCCACGTATATTGTTAAAAATATGTATGTAGTCAATTTGCACAAATTATGCAGATGCTGAAAACAAATCTTTTAAGAGAAACAATTCACTATAGAGTAACAACAAAATGCACCGTATACCTGCAGCACTTACAAACTTCATTCATTCCATTCTGTACGAAATACGACTATTATCGCGACCTATTTTCTATTTAACCGCTGTCGAATTCCTGTCGAAATCGAGCATATTTTCGGAGCAGTATTCAGATGTAAAAATGATATTCCATATTCAATACTACTATCGGCAAAAAATATTATATTCCAAACAGTCAAATAATCGTTTAAGCAAAAGTTCCAAAAACATTTCAAATTTATATCGTGAAATTTACGTGTGATGGTATTCTATATACCGCTAGTTAAATGATTTCGCCATGGCAGGGCCTCTTACAGAGGAAACATTGATCGACGGTTGGGTCATTGTTATGCAAAGCCCTTCAGAATATGACCGGGGACAAGCCCTTGTGTTAATAGCAAAATCTACTCACTCCTTAGTCGTGTTTGGTTGACTCGTCAATTTACAACAGACCCTCGTGGATGGTTCTGTTGACAGTTGTAATGTAAATTTGACGGCCTTCACCTGTCCAATCTTGGTCTAATAATTTTGTATATGGTTATGTAATAATTTTGACAAATTACCTTTACAAAAATGTATACGTATATGGGGATCATAATTTAAAAGATGAATTTATATAGGCTTCAACTATATTTTTACCATTAAGTAGCGTAATATTCTCATCCAATAAACCACTTAAGGCAAGTTCCGCTCTCATTGTAAGCCCAGTCAAGAGCAAGCCTACAAGAACCTATTCTTTCAAGAGTTTAGTCTACAGCGCTATTTATGACTTCCCCTTCACTCGACTACTTCCTATTACAGATTTTTTTTAGTTCTATGGCCTCTTGTAATACGCTCGTAAACCTTTTGATCGTCACGTTCAAAATTATTGTTTTTGGAATATCCTAATGAACTTGTATACTTCTATTTACTAAGTAATGATTCAAGTATCCCAAAGAAAGTTGAGTTGATACGATAAGAAGTTGAAAGAAGGAGAGTTGGAAGATAATTAGTATAATTTTGAACTTACCACAAATATAAACAACCTTCAGGTAAGTCCTGCTGCCAGTCCGACAAGGCTTTCCAAACATTTTGCTATCCGCCGACAACACACATCGTCGCTTCCCATGACATTCCCTCATTGCCGTTTCCGTCGCGTACGGCTCCAAGCAGGCTGTCAAAAAAAAACATGATTGATGAGCTTAAAAGGCGGGTGAAAAAAATTCCACCCGAAGAAATTGATGTTAATAAACTTAAAGAAAAAGTTCCTACTTATAGGAGTGTTGCGAATAAAGGGGATGAAACGCGATTTCCACAAATTAGATTTTTCAATTAAGTAATTTAACACTTTAAATTTTCTCTAATTATTATTAACTATTGTTCCGCTACTTTAAAACAAAATATAACGAACATTATGATTTTACATGACATATGCCTATCTGTATTGTTATTAACAATGATCTTATCTTAAATGTTATATTTTCTTGTGTTCTCCAATTATTATTATTTGTATCGCGACATTATATAAAATCTATAGCAATTATACAACGCGTATTCATTCAAGGAAACAAAGAGCACCGGATATAAGGAGAATACCAGAAAGGAATCCCGAGAACGTCCAATTGATTTACAAAGGGAAAAATTTGGTAGCTTGCTATCTCCTTAATATGTCAAAGATTCGGTTTTCTCTCCCTTTGGGGAGATCAAAGTACAGTGGTATATTATTCTCGGGAAAACTTTTTGGGACATTTATTTCGAATGAATAAAAGCCTGTAATGTTTATACTGTTTTATTTATGTTCCCTTCATCTCGTACACCATATTATGTTTATGTATGCTTCTATGAAAATTAATAACGGAAGAATTTCTGTTTAATGTTACAAAGCGACATCCAGTTCAATATATCCATTTGTTGATTTAATAACGTTTTTAGCGTTTAGGTCGGTTTATACGCCAAAATACAATATCTAATACCAGTAGACAAAGTTGGGCAGATCAATAGATAAAAACAGGCTGAATCCTTATTGTTTTCAGTCCAAATAATTAGCAGCAGCACATTAATTCTAAAAGAGATTTATGCCAATTGTTATTTTGAGCGGAAACATTAAAATAACTAAACTCTAATACACTTACTTTCCTCTTTCATTCCTCTCGGCTGTGGACATTGTATGGAGTCATATTCAGTCCTTCCGTATTGAGCTGAGTATATAGCGACTCTCGAGTGTGGGTTACAACTCAAATGAAGTACATCGTTCTCACAGCCCACTTTGCTTCTAAACTCGTCTGTTAACCAAAAATAATTGTTAATGATCGGACATAAAAACAAATTGCCACAAACCCATCTTAATTACCCTATATTATACGGATTTAGGGACGCTCCTTATTTGTCGCAGCAATATCGGCGAAGTTGATTGGAAAGGTTTTACGTGTCTAGGAACAACTATATCAGTTTACATGACATTACACTTAACAACCCAGCTAAGTCGGTAACGGAGTCGGTTTGTGTCACAGCGGGTTCCTGCTCGATACCTGATCAGCCAACATTTGAATAACCAATTTAGTTGTATCCTAAATCTGTTTATATGTTGTATTTTTATCAGTGTCCGTTCGCGCATATCGGAATCAAAATAGTTGGAATATGAATGTGACTTAATATTAAGTTTTGGCCACAGGTTTAGTTATCTTGGCTGTTAGGTGCAAAACTGATATCACATTTTTAATGAAATTTATTTAATGCCAAACTAAGACCAAGCAATGGACCGTATTTTGTCTGGTAATACATTGTTCACAAAGCAATAACTTCGTTAGGTTGATGTAATTTTGTTCCAGTAATTTTAATATTTTGGATGTAAATATGTTGATCCCGTTAATCCAGAATAAGTTGAATCCAGTTGATCTTATTTATCTTTCTACTTCTCTCCATTTATAAAATGCCAACTTCTTTATACAAGTGGTTTTTTCTACGTAAGCCGATTCAGCGTTAATAAATATAAAGAGCCCCTCATTTTTTATTCACCCCTTTCGTTGTTTCGACACCTTTCAAGAACTTTTAGTCAGCCAGCGCAGCCTTTGAGTAGATTCGGAACAATGTTTCAAGGAACAAATTAAGAAAAATTCAGATTTTCGTTAATTGTTACAAAGCACTTGTTCTTTCCAGTTTAATTTTCATCTTGACCCTTTGAGAGCAATTTGTTTCCATTTATTTGGGATGCCTTTGGAATTACAAATAGTCAAGTAAATTTTAAATCCTGCTATTTCAATAAAGAAAATTTCCTTATATTTTTACTTTAATAGATTCTTTATCTTTGACCTTTCGCGTTGTGAAGTTTTAAAATATTTTTCGCTCAAACAGATTTCTAATTACGAGTATATAGACGAATTTTTCCTCAATTTCGACACTTGAGAAATTACGAAAAAATCTCTTATGATCAATATTGTTGACATTTAAAAAAAAATTATAAATAAAGAAAATCTAATTGAAAATACTAAATACAATTTCAATAACAGTCTGTATGCCAACACATCAACTGGCTGTAGATGCGTGGGCGAAGGTAAAAATGATGTTAAAAATCCATTTGCTTATTTGTCTGGTATTATGTTACCTATTATAAACATTGTATACTTACATGGACGGCATTTATAAGCAACTTCAACGAATCTCCTGGACCCGGGACAGGGGTCCACACCAAAGGCCTTGGGACTGGTATGGAACTTGCACTGTCGTTTCTTTTGACACGCTTCCACAACCGTCTGTAACAATGAATACTACCACATATTAATTAGCATGCCAATTCTGTTTCGGCTTAGGATCTTTGTTTGTTATTTTGACCCCAAGCTGCATGCCCAACGCAGGGATTATGAGCATAGACCATCAGGGGAAGCTTATGTTTAGCAGAGGACTTCAATAGGCTGATTATGATGATTATCATAACGGTGGACAGCTCAGATATGTATCGCTGTTCCTTTCACTGCTGGACACGGGTCCCTTCTCGCTATAAAGCCTTATTTTGCCCCTCTGGGCAAGTGAATTATGTGGAATACTAAGAAATACACGTTTCCTAACGATTATTTCCTTTACCCTTAAGAAAATTATATTCGATTTAAAAAATAACCTAATTCTGTAAAGAGTCGCGCTGAGGTTCAAGATCCCTAGAGGGCAGAAATTGATAGCCAGTAAACTAATATATCTTCTACTATGTATTATATAGAAAAATCTAGTCTTCATTTTGTGCTTCCATCGATACTTATGCCAAGTAATACCGACAATCTCGTACAACAAAATTTAAGCATTCAATAAAATTAATAACTTTATACTAAATTGCTTTGAAGCAATACTTGCTTATTAGAGGCATAACTGCGCGTTGCAAAGTAAAGTTTGACTAGGAAATTTCAAATTACCGTGATCACGTAGCGACGAGACTAAGGTAATTTTAGCATATTATGAAATCTAATCTCTCGCAGTCTCTCACAATCTCTTTTAATCTAAAGCTATTGCCTTTGTATCTTTATTGCAATCGTCTAAGCTTGCTTGACAGACTATACATACAATTTGTTTTGTTTCTGAGGTTTTAATCTATTCAAAATGTTATCATATTTATTTATTATTTTTTTCTAATTAATTTTAACATTGCCCCGCCGGCATCAGTTGGAAATTAGAATTAGAAAGATAAAAAATGTTCATTACACATACCTACTGATAAATAATCAAGTCTCAATGGTATTTTATCACCGTTGCCTATGGACATTTGCAAAAGTAGAAGCGTCGCCAGTAGTTGCCTGTCCAGTGTTCGATATTAGAAATAAATATGTTTATACCATTTCTCTGCCATATTTTAAGAACACTGAACAACGAAAAATCATAGAATCGCTAGCCGTATACAATAAATACTAACATTTTACTGTATTAATAAACGCAAATATAGAAATTATACTGAACAAAAATAATGATGGTAGTATAAACATATGTATATATTTTTGATAGCACAACACTACGTCTATATGTATCCGTAGATGTAGGCACAGTGTAACACCCTCACAATTCACCATATGTTATATTACACCTATTGGGTTGATTTTTATACATGCGTATATAGAAATATATATACATAGATGTATGATAATACCTATATTCAAAATGGGCTCTTAAAGTTAAATGGAGATCGCTGGCGCACTGCTAGAGTACATTTAGCATGAGTTACAATTTTATGGTACATTATTTGAGATGTCTCGACAAAACGACCATTTTACGACAAGCCACGGTTCCTATGTCCCCTCAACCCCATAATCTCGGCCTAACGTTCGTTTTACGTTTCCGGTCGACCGCCGTTAGGGACGTCGGGATATAGCTGATTTACATGTAATTTTCTTTATTGCTGTGCATATGACAGGATTTTGATTAAAAAAATTAACTGAAAATTTTTTCATTGTGTCTCTTATCGAATTTACGTATGGCAACATTTCTAAATGAATTTGTAAAGGGCTTATTTAAATGAACTCTTGTAAGCCGGTCCATTAAGACTAGTCGTTATTGTTGATTAAATAAATCTACGAGTATCCGCAACATAAAATATCTTCAGGCTGTTAACAATTATAAAAACGTATTTAAATTGGACTGATTTCTAATCTTCGGCAACACCGAACGACCAATCACAAACCTATTGGCTTGGCACGATCGTAATATAACTTGGTCTAAATGAACCATTACATGTAAAGAGTTTTGTATGTATGTTCATACAACGCATCCATATGATCTTAAATTACGATTAACTTGACATGTCAGTCAAGAAATCATGAGCATAAAATGGAAAAAATCTCATTAAGATAAAATTAAAAATGGCCGATCATATTGCAAAGCCGTGCAGTGCAATGAATGTCTGGACGTTCCGTTCCATAAGTAATCTACTTTAAGTTTTGTATTTTATTGATAAATAAATAATTAGCAGTTCGTTTATTATAAGTACATCGTTGTGGGATATTAATCCTCTTTTCAAACAAGAGAATCACTGTTTGTAAATGATCTGTGCTAAATCGAATTTTAAATGATATCGGAAATTTATTTTTTTTAATTTTTAACATCCTAAAACCTGCTTTTTCATTTGTACATTACCGTTTCCTACTACAAACATTTTCATACATATAATCTTAATTATCAGATTATGCAACTATAAAGTGATATGGAATGTCATACACCATAAGAGTACTCGTATATGTATAGTGAAGAGATCATTGTTATGGTGTTTCCATAAAACTGTATTACGAGCTATCGCGAGACCTTTATCGCGATACCCGGCAATCTTGGTCCAACCTTCGATTTAATTTTCCGATTGACCGCGCTCGAACATCTTACGTACAAACCACTGTAGTTAATATATGTACATTAGATTTTGTTTATAGCAAACCATACCCTCAAAGGCATTGAGTAAATGGGTAAATGAGTGACTGAGCAGATGAATGAAGGAACGAACGGAAAAGTAGGAGGATGGACGAACTGACCGATGAATGAGCGAGGGAATCAAATAAATAAGCCTTTAAGCAACTCCACTAATTAAACAAAACCTGTGCTATTATAACCAAACGACTGAGATAGATTTTTAGCGAATAGATTTTTTATTGTACACCAAATAATCTTACGATGCTACTAGGTTCACTAATCATGTGGATACTACAAACATTTCTATACCGATACTCCCATAATTTACAATAAATATTTGTCACTCGTACATCTTTATGAACGTACTTCCATCAAACACGGGAGTATGTTAAACTTATCATGGTATCATCAAAGTCCAATGTCCAATATGTAAGTATATACTCATTTTAACATCCAATTTGTCAGTCAGTGACGAATAAAGTTCAATTAAATCTTTAACGATAAAGTGAGTTCATTATGTGCGATTGTAACGGTACCCACATTTTTATGCATTTCAACATACATTTATTTTAATCATTTCTTTAGAAAATGCGTCATACTCCGTTCGAAATGTGACCAATTGGCTCTGTAAAAAAAGTAAAAAATCAGATTTTGGTGTGACGCATTAAAATTTACTTTCATATAAATTGTAAAGGCCTCTCCATGTCCAACAGTGGACGGTGACCGGCTGATAGTGTGTGTGTGTGTGTGTGTGTATGTGTGTGTGTGTGTGTGTGTGTGTATGTGTGTATCTGTGTGTGTGAAAATTGTAAATGTCACCTTCACACTATGAAGAAAATAATGAGCAATTATAAAGAAATAACTTGACCGATTCAATGAATTGCATTTAGTAATCAGTTTATATTATTTAGATTGCGTTTTAAATTTAAATATCACTCGCTAACGGTGAAGGAAAACATCGTGAGGAAACCTGCACACCTTAGAATTTATATAAAAAAAAAACTCAAAATATTAGAACAATATTACGGGTTTCAAATTTCAACTGTTTCATATAACGACGGCACTTTCCATGATGCTTATTACCTTTAATATAAGGTTGCAAATCCATTGAATCTCACACCATACCAAAATGTTTATACTTACGATATAGTTGGATAATTATAACATTCTGTGCTATCAATTTAATTAAAATGAATCCTTTTCATCAAACGTTTTATCAATCCATTGTCAGAACGAGAAGGACTAAAGAGAAATCATCATATTTAAAAAAGGAACAAGGACTAAACTCTGCGTTCGCTTGTTTTGTCCCGAACCGATTGAAACCGGCCAAAAGATAAACTTTTAACCAGTGCAAACCGGTTCGCACCGGTTCCCAATTGTGTTCCATTCGGCCCACATACCGCATGCCGTTAATTTACCTCCTCGTCATTTTCACGTAGCTCTGCTTTAAATATTTCCTTCGTGTAATGTGCTGATAATCATCAAATGCATTTGTCATTCTGAAACGATTAACGTTTTAAAATTCAAATATGATGATAATACTGACTTCCTCGTTGGTCGTGTTGGTTGCAAGTGCGACTGCCGATCGGGAGGTTCCGGGTTCGATTCCCGGGTCGAACGCTACAAAGTTTTCTAATTTAGATTTTCTAGTAGTGGTTCTGAGTCTGGATATGTGCCCGATGCATGGCAATAGGCTCACCACCTGTACCATAGTGGGACGTAAACGTAACCGGTGAACCGTGGGAGTGTTCTGCATTCCTCTGCCTAC
>DWMG01001071.1:0-16354 GCA_018244855.1 Elbella merops
CGTGCATTTTTCGGGATGGCCTCACTAGTTTCGGATCTGTACGAGGTCCTTCCTCATGAGCTCCCTGCGTTTTGCAGCACGGTCCTGACTTAATCTTATACTGTTTTATTGTTGTATTATTGGTACAATTGTACGTGTATTTCAACTTTTATATTTATTTGATACTGTGATTTATTATTTAGCGACTGTTGCCATCTTGAGGAATGTTGTTAACTAAATAAGAAGCCAACTGTGCTTCCATATAATTACTCTTTTACACATAGATGCAGTACTGGTGGAAGTGGAAGGTTCAACTGAGGTTTATATCAACAACAAAATATGTATTGTCAATTTAATATAGTTGCCTACCGCATGAGCATCAGCTACTCCCTGCTCCGCCAGCTCCTCGAAGATGCTCTTCGCCTTGTCCACATCTAGTTCGACTCCCTCCCCGAACACGTAAGACCAGGCGAGTTTCACCTTAGCCGGCATATATCCCTTATCAGCTGCTTCCTTGACTTGTAATATCAAAGCTTGCAGGTCAGGCGAGCGTCGCTCTAGCTTCGCTACGGCAGCATCGTACATTGCTTTAGCTGTAAATAATAATATTTAAACTCTATATAATATAATGAGCAGATCATCCTAATGAACAGATTTCAATGAAGTCTTATAAGTTTTAGCTTTAAAAAAAGAATGAGATACGTTCATTTTGAACATAAAATTATTGTTGCGGGTATCAGCTAGAAATAACTAAAATAGGAAAACGGAAAATTACAGCAAACTAAAAATTGTATTATTAAAATTTAAAGGAATAAATGTTTAAAAAAATTTACTATACATCCATCCATTACATACATCCAAGTTCATACTAAATCAGTTTTTATATAATATGATATTGTCTGAGATGTTAATTAGTGCCAAACATGTTCACATATAAATAACTCCTTTGAGTGTGTATTAATAATGTAATCAGAAAAACTATTCTATGAAACCATTGTTTAGTATTACCCTCATATGCTCAACTATAAAGTTGTTTCATAATTATTAAAAGTTAACATGCCAACAAGAAGTTATTAAACTAATTACAGACTGGGGAAAATTAAAATTAAGATCATTAAACTATCACATTTTCCTTTTAATTGTAGCTGTGTTCAACCATTCCATAATGAATTTTTAAATATCTAACGTAACTTCACGCCTATAATCCCCAAAGAGGTAGGCAGAGGAATGCAGAACACTCCCATGTGTCACCGGTTACGCTTACATCCCACTATGGAATAGGTGGTGAGCCTATTGCCATGCATCAGGCACATATCCAGACTCGGAACCACTACTAAAAAATACCAATTATAAAATTTTGTAGTGTTCGACCCGGGAATTGAACCCGGGGCTTCCCAATCGGCAGTCGCACTTGCAACCAACACGACCAAAGTGGCAGTCTATTTAATATCTAAGAAGGGTAAATAATATATTTTTTGTGCATGTAGTGTTCACTTCAAGAAGGGCATCGCATGAGGTACCATCTAAATGTTTATATATGGTACTTAGTAACATAGTGTAATGTCAACTGTAATGAAACAGTAAAATAAAAAAATATAATAAACCTTGTTGGACCAGTTCATTAGCTTGCCCTTGACATCTCTATCATTTAGGAATATCACATACCTTCTTTCAGATCAGCACTCAGTTCCGGTTCCTCGGCTAATGGAGGCAATTTGTCCAACAACTCCATATTGTTCGCCTCCTTTTTCTTTAATCAAAATATATATTAATATGTTTTTTTCTATCTATATATTATATGAAAATTATATCATTAATTTTCTATATGACCCTTGGCATGATGAGGCATCTTGTTAGTATCTATGGAATAATTGGTGGGGATTTCAATATAATAATAGGAGTCACCTGATGTCTGTTGATCATCACAACCAAAAGACACCTGTAACACAACAGGTAACAAATATGTCACTACTTTGGACTGTTCTTACATAAGTCACAGTGCCTGATGCCTTTTATAGTAGTCCAATTTATTCTTAGAACTACAATACAGTAACTGCAGCAGTAACACATTATAAATTACTATTATTACAGCGTTGTTGTATATATAAGCCGACAAAGCATTAGCCTCTCTTCGGGTATTGCAAATGTCAAAGATGAAAGTGACCACTTACCATCAGGTGGCTGATCTGCCTGTTTGTCAAGCTAAATATAATAAAACTAAAACCCAATAGTGGAAGATTGTATTTTACATTGATGTTCTAGCTCATTAAACCTTTTTAATAGTTGAATACATGTCAACAAATTTTTGTTAGAATATTGCAGATGTGAGACGGTAGTATGTATACCTTCTTTTCTAGTCTTCGTTTTTTCTCAGCCAGAAGCTCATTCTCCAGCTGGGTTTGCCTCCATATCTCTTTCTTCATTAAATTGAACTTTACTTCCAGTGCTTCGACATGTGCTGCTTCCTCAGCTATTTGGAGAATAAAATATAAATATATAAAAAATAAGGCCAAGTTATGGTAAGTCGTGGTATGACTTGGACAACTTGTCCTTCATCATGATGATGATAATGATGAAGGACAATTTGTGGCATGGATAAAGAAATTTGAGTTAGTACTATCTGCCTACCCAGTAAGGGAGCTAAAATGATGATATAGTAGAAACAAGTAGGTATTAAAGTTGTTGTATTTTAATATGCCAAACTATAGTAAGCTAAAGTGTTGTGGCATACCTTGGGAAAGGCCAATGTCTAGCAGTGGAACAGAAGAGGCTGATGACGAAACTAGTAACAAAAATGCAACCAAGTTACATATGTTAATTTGGTAGTGTGGTATGATAGAAAATATATACAGATAGACTGTTATGTGTGTAAATGCTTTGAAAATACTTCAAAGATAGTAATAAAACTTAAGAGTTCAACAATGACAGATATGAACAAGTTGTGGCACAGGAAGTATGAGGGCTTAGCCAAAACTACAGTGGGTTAATCTACAAATCAATTTAAACACAAATCATATGTAATATATAGAAACACTGCATTTAGACAGGTAACAATTTAATGTTATTCATTTCATACTTCCTGGAAAACTATTGTCATCAAACCTAGAGATGACTAGCAGTATATTAGCATCAGGTATTAGCTATGCCCCGTATTACTAATGATATCATAGGAATCTCAGGAAAAACAGGTTATTTATTATATATACGGAATAAATACAGAGGAGTTACAACCTTTTTTATTTACTTGAAGAGAGTGTTAATGGCATCATAGTCATTTAAAGCTTAAGGTTCTTACGTGTAGGCTTATCTTCCTCTGGTATATTTAATTCCTTCCCCTTGAGCACTTCTTCATATTCCTTGTAGGCTTTAAACTGCTTGCTTAGTGTGTCAATTAGCCGTTGAAGTTGTCGCTCTTTAGATGCTATACCCTTTTTCTTTAAGGCATCTTTAAAATCTTTAAAAGCTACAAATTCGGAATCTAATGCTTCCATCAGCTCTTTAACATCTTTCTCATCTTCTGCATCTTCCTTTTCAAAATCCTTACGGGCTTCGGGCCCCAACAAATCGGCCACGGATAACGCCACACATAGTCCGATAATATAAAACTTCCAACTATACATCGTACCGAAAATAACGATTTGGAGTCTGAAACGATAACACTTACGTGTCCCTAGTTCTCTGATGCCAAACAATTTAAACATTTACCAACAGTTCGATTTAAAATAAAAACCAGCTTACTAAAATCACAAGTTACACTACACAAGTGCAGACGTGTGTCGTTTTAGTATCGAATCACATCATTTTGCAAAAAAATCGCTCATTTTATGAATTTCTACGAACACCGAATTCGAGCACACGAACCTCTTGTCAAAGTAAACGTCATGCTCATTCTCGAAATTTACAGATAGTGAAACAGTTCGGATACTCTTCACCTTCATAAACGAGACCAAGACTATCCGTCTTGGTCTCGTTTATCTTAATATTAGACTGTTAAACATTACATTTATTTTCTTCGTATAATTTAATATTTCCCATAATATTGTTTTCTTGACATTACAATATGCACCAAATAATTAATATCGTTAGAAATTTAAATGTTGTAACCTATATTTATGAAAGATTTATAAACAACGCAAATAATCCGAATGAAAAAAAATATGACATTGTTATGTCTGTCAATTTAAATCATAAATCCTTGACAAACAAAAGTTGAAAGCTCGTATCGTATTATCAAAGTCGATTTAAAGTATACAAAGTAGTATGATTGGAAAAATATAGGGTAACGTATAAAAATAATTGTATCGTGAATGTAATACTATACTAAGAGAAAGTTCTAGCGTAAATTAAAGATCACCAAGCATTATGTTACGTCTACCGGTTCTAAGTGGAACGATCCGCCAGAAGTCCCAAATTCGCATGAAATCCAGTAATTATATAAGGAATACTTTTGTGGAATATTTTGTTGAGAACCATGGACACAAACATATTAAATCGAGCTCAGTTGTACCCCTGTATGACCCCACGGTGCCATTCGTAAACGCTGGTATGAATCAGGTGAGTGACCTCGAGTATTTATTGCGAATTTTATGCAAAGACCTTCGCAATCAAATTAGTTTATTTAATATAAGATAAGTATAAAATTCATGGCAATGGGCAGGCCACATCGCTCGAGTGACCGAAAACCGATGGGGAAGAAAGGTCATCGAGTGGTGACCACGTCTCGGTAAAAGGAGCGTTGGTCGCCCTCCTACCAGATGGTCTGACGACCTGAAGAAGGCAGTGGGAAGCTGCTGTATTCGGAAGGCCCAGGACCAGAAGGAGTGGCGCCGATTAGGGAGGCCTATGTCCAGTAGTGGACACCTAGAGGCTGACGATAATGATGATGATACAATTCATCAATATTATACATTTAATAGTTATCATCTTCATCAGAATTTTGGTAACCCTCAGACTATAATAGATTGGCAGTAAAAAACTATGAAGACTAATTTTGAACTTAACACTAAATTAAATGAGTTTATATAAAAACAAATATAATTTTTTATCTGTTATTTTTAAAGTAACTACAATTAAATTGGTACACTGTCATAGTATTTTAATTATTAACATTCTTGAACCCATTTATTATTTTTCTGTTGGGTCAGACTCTTCATAATAAATATTTACAACTAGTACTGACTCTTTGGTTGAGTGGTTGCAAGTGCAACTGTAGATCAATAGGTCCTGGGTTTAAATCCCAGGTTGGGTACTTTTGGATTTTTAGAATTTTTAGTAGTGACTCGCAGTCTGAATCTGTGCCTGGTGTATGGCAATAGGCTAATCACCTATTCCATGGTACTTAAATATAACTGGTGATACATGTAACATGGAAGTGTACTCCACTCCTCTGTCTACCCCTTTAGGGTTACAGGTGTGATGTTACTTTTTTTTGTTTATTTACAAACAGACAGGTAGAAATAGCCAGGACCTCAGTCAGGTAGATTGAGAAAAAATTAAATATATTATAAGGAGGATATTTGATCTCGGGTGATTTAATTATTTCATCTTAATATAATAATCATTTTAATCATAAATCTATTGATACTGAGATAATGACTAAAATATGTCATATAACTAGTAAACATAAATAAATATAAACTATTGTAAATATTTTTTAACAAATAAAACATATTTTTTTCTTCTATAGTTTATAAACATACATAAATGTAAATGTGTATAAATTGTTCACTACCATATCTTTATCTTCTTTCTACAAAATCGCTTTGATGTTTATTGTGGCTATCCCATGAGTTTATTTAGTCAAAGGTATTATCTTCTGGAACATGAAATACAGTCTGTCTGCAAATTTTATGAGGTCCATTATTTCAGTACATATGATAATTATTGTTCCAGTTCAAAGGTATATTCCTCGGTGTAGTAGACGCTCCCTGCCCACGGGCTGTCAATTCCCAGAAATGTATAAGAGTAGGGGGCAAGCACAATGATTTGGAGCTGGTGGGCATGGACGGCCATCACCACACTTTCTTTGAAATGCTAGGCAATTGGTCCTTTGGAGATTATTACAAGGTAAGTTAAGGATACTAAATTAATTACTAAGAATAGTGTTTATTTGTTACATTTCAGAAGGAGTTATTTTCATTTGCATAATTTAGTCCAAAACTACATACTGTACAAAAAATATTTCATAAATATTATTAGGACATTGGCATACCCTTGTCAAAGAAATATAGTCAAAGGTAATATTACAACTCTACATTTATAGTTTATTATTATTTCTAGTGTTATATTATCACAGCAGGTCCCTTAAAGAATAGGCAGGAAGCACCTAGTGCCAAATATCTCAATACAAATGTGACATCAGCAATACTTTATACATGGCTGAACTATCAAAATTCTAGAAATCTAGATTCATCACATTGTTTCAAGTGACCTTAAATTATAATTGGTCGTTAATTTAATGTAATGCTTTTAATATGTGTGTTGCAGAACTTGACCTAAACATTAAGTGTCATGATCCTCAATGGGAATTGCATTGTGCCTGTTGTCTAACATTTCCTTGTTATTCTAAATGTCTTTACCAAATGACTAATACAAGCAGAATTTCCAACATATTTGTAATTGTTTTCAATAAGTTTATGAAGGGTAATAAATCTATGGAAGTCTGACAGTTAAACATTCTTAAAATTTTATTTTTCATATAAAGTTACACTGAATGAGCAACAATAACCAACTTAATGAACATAAAACAAACATAGACAAGAATATCCCTAATTTTGACCACATATTCATGATTGAAAACAAGTCAAATTGTTGAATAGTTTAAGTTTTTAATTTGTTTTAAGTAAGTAAGTTTGTTTCAGAAAGAAGCTTGTCGAATGGCGTGGGATCTTCTACTGGGTCCATATAGATTGAAACCAGATGCTCTGCTAGTGACGTACTTCTCTGGAGACGCTGTGCTGGGGTTGCACGAGGATAGAGAGTGCCGAGACATTTGGAGGGCTATTGGGTGTGTTGTCGTAAATAATTTGTCGTCTTTATCAATATTGCTTTAATATTTTAAAGGGATTATAAAATATGACTTCACAATTTAGGTAAACAATCAAAGTTTTCATTTCTTATTATAAAAGTTTACACTTCAATAGTTGTTCCTAAATTTCTTCATTGCTGTGCTCAATATTATCATCATTTTCGCCGTTATAATGTAGTTTAACACATCACTTAACCCACAAAACTTAGGTAATGACCATTTCTCTACCACCAAGATTTAAGGTTCTTTTAATAAGGGATCTCTCAGACCAGTGTATTTTTGGCAAGCTTTACACTTGTTTTGACATACGAGCTTATATACCCGTTGTATTCCGGGCTGCAATAAATAAAACGACAGGGTTCGCGCGCAACTTTCGCGTGTTACTTTTGTGTCTGTTTCAGTACAGTGCGAAAGGAAGCGTCCTAGACGCCTCGAGCGTACACTAGCTCGTCTGAAAGAGCCCTAACTGTTGTGGAATAAATAAAAAATGTTTTAAGTAAACCAAAAAGTGATTAATTTTATTTAATTCACAATTCTTTTGTTGTAATCACATATCTTTATTGTAACACATGTTGCATGGTCATTAAAGAATACTTAACATTGGTTATAATTAATATTTTATGTATTATATTAAGATATTTTTTATATATTATATTAAGAAATGTAAAGAGAGACATGTTGGGTATTCGATCCTTTCTGCTCACCTCGTAAAGGTTCTAGCATGACGATGTAATAATATTGAATGTTTTGCTAGCGTCCAGGACAGTCGCATAGTGGGGCACGGCGCGAGAGACAACTTGTGGGAGATGGGGGCTACTGGTCCCTGTGGTCCTTGCACAGAAATACACTACGTGCATCCTAACGGAGAGCTCACAGAGATATGGAACATCGTGTTCATACAGTGCAACAGGTTAGAGACCATTCTTATTCCTGTTATAAAAATAATGAACAGTTGACATAATAATAGTGATGACTTTCGAGAAAATGTACATAATTATTATCGTTATATTTACATAATTGATATTTGTCAAATTTAATATGAAGTCAAAGGATTTTTTTAACAAAACATTTAATAATTTAATGCACACGGAGGAGACGAGACCTGGGATAGCGGTATATGTGGGTTAAAGAAAGACTCTTCGGTCCAGTATAACCTATCCGGAACTATCCATAAAGTTTTTATATTGAACTAAATACCCAGATGTTATTTAAACTGCTTTTTTATTATTTATTTTATTTTATATTACTTGCGAGCTCCATAACACCAACACCAATTATCATCGGCCCGGCGTCCGGTGTCCCAGCCGGCGTCCCAGCAGTAGTAGCGGCACAACTCATCGTCTAAATTTTCAACACCTGGTTCTATTATATAAGGGTCGCAGGAGTAGTATGATGTAGGGCGCGATTGGTGTACAGCGTCTACAATAGAATAAGTGTATAAGTTTTATATTACCTCACGCCTGTATTTCCCCGTAGTGCTAGGCAGTGAGGTTCACTGTACTTCCATGTTTCATCAGTTATACGTCCCACCATAGAATAGAAGATGACCCTATTATCATACAATGGGCACAAATAGGAGCTAGTTACTTAAAAATAGTCTTGATATTAGTACAGCGTTTATTGATACTGTATTATGCTTAGTACTGAAAGATCACAAATCTATGAATTCTACAAATTGGCGGACGTAGTAGGTACATAAGACTGAAAACCTAACGTCTCATGTTCTCGGCGTACATGTTAGTACACTGTTAATGTTATAGATTCAGAAATGTTTTTAATATGTTAAAATGTTTTTTGGCATTTACAAAAATCATAAGCGATTTATAACTCTAGTGTACGTGATAGATGAGGTATGCCGTACACCACCGAACCCTACGCCCTATTTATACCCTAGGTAACACCTTACATGTTCCCCCAAACTAGTCTTCCAGGGCCATTAACCCTGAGCGGACAATGATATAAATGTCAACTCAACCTATTGTATCCATCGGTGAAAACATAAACACCATTCAGATACAGTGTCGATGCCAATGTTCCAACCAGCTACGGAACAGCAATATTGGCATGTATCATACTCTCTGTTTCGGTAGTTTGGACGTATCAGCTGTGCATCCAATACGTTATGTACTTCGTCATCCATATCGTAATATAATGTATCTGAAATAAAAATATTCATTGCAATATTGCAGTATACCCTTACATTTTCACTACGGGTTCTAGAAAGTTCTAACAAGGAATCATAGTTTTTTAAACCCAATTGAGTTTTTTTTTAAATACGGAAACCCCCTAATATTAATTTTCACATGAGGATACATGTGTCTACGTTGGTTCACTTAATATTGGGGAGATATGGTCAACGCAATGTAAGAATCGAAACCGAAACCGGCCTAGCTTGTATATTTTACGCAGCGGATCAAAATATCCAAATTTAGTTTAACATTTTGACAGCCTTGATGGTCGAATGGTTGCAAAGCCATAGTGGAGATCGAGAGGTCCTAGGGTTAATACCCGGTTCGGGTACTATTACATTTTTCTAACTTAGATTTTCTAGTAGAAATTTTTAGTACAGGTTTAGAGTATGGATCTATGCTCGGTGTAAAGAAATGGACTCACCATCTATTCCACGAGACGTAAAACGAAACTGGTGAAACGGGAAGTGTACTACACTTTTCTGCCTACCACTTCGTAGATTACAGGCGTGAGTTATTGTTTACTTTCGTATTTTGTATTTTCGATACAAACATTTATCATTCAAATCAAAATTATTTTTTACTAACAGTTTCTTGAAGGATTAAGCGAGAGAGCAGCAGAAAGCAATGATAGCCTAGTGGTTAAGAATTCAGCCCCTCACTCCGAGGGTGCTGGGTTCAAACCCATGGCGCGCACCTCTTTACAAAAGTGCGTTTTAAATTTAAATATCACTTGCTAACGGTGAAGGAAAACATTGTGAGAAAACCCGAACACCTTAGAATTTATAAAAAAAAAATATATTTTCTAAGGTGTGTGAAGTCTGCCAACCCGCACTTGGCCAGTGTGGCAGACTATGGCCTTAAACCTCTCAAAAAAAAAAAAAAAGAGTTTCTTAACATTATTTCGAGGTTGGTCTGCGTATTCGTTGAAGGCTGTGATTATTCACACCTGATATTTGCTTTACTGACATACCTGATATTGCTACTTTTTACACAAAAAATGATAATTGTTAAAAATCACACACTGAACTTCCGTTCGTCTATACATCGAAGTGGCCAGTCTTCAACATATAGTATTTGACTTGTGTCCGTATTCGACTTGTAAATATAAAAAAAAATCTCACCGATATTGGCCTCTGAACCTGGTAAATTTTCAATTGTTGCGGCACTAGCAAATAACAGCAGGGCACACAAAGGAAGTATTACTATGGTCAGTAATTGGGACATGTTGAAGTTAATTACGATAATGTATGCAATTCGCCGCGGGTTCATTTATATAGCAATACATTAATGTGCAAATTTTAATCGGAAACATATAAATACATAGCATTCTCGCGCACATACTTCGATTTATTGATGTACAAGAATGCAATTGATTGCGTAAATAGGTTTCTTGTTTATTTTTATTTGAAAATATCGTTATTGAAATGTATGCCGCTTCTGAATACGACTCCCGAATGGAAGACTAGTAAATGACAGTATTTGGTCTGGATAACAGTTATTTAAATCCCTAAAAGTCTAAGAGAAGTCAATAAGCATGAAATTTCATTAACATGATTGTATGGTATTTAAGTTGAAAAAGGACTATTCCCTTAGACTTTATTTTTATATTTATCATAGTTACATATTTGTTATTAATATTATTATTACTGTCATTGATATAAATATTTTTATTGTTTCATTTACGCAGATGATTATTATGAGATTTATTATAATTTCTATTATTTAACTAAGAAGCATAAATATTGTATTTATCTTTAATATAAGAAATAGTTTTACAAATGTTCAAAAAACTAGCCACGAAATTACAACGAAGACTCACCCCAAACAGTATGGAATATAGCCAGAAGCAACAAGAAGATACAATTAGGAATTTATGATTTCCGGTTATTAAACGAGTTTTTCATCAACCCTTTTTTATATTTCCGCTGTTTAAGTCCCCTCTCAGAATGAAAATAGCTAAGGCCTCAATTACGAGCTGAGAAAGAGCTGATAAATGAGAGCCGAGAACATGGAGAGCTAAGTCACAATTAGCAGGTTAATAACGAGATAGCAGACTTCACGCATCTTAAACTACGATATGGAAAAATCTAAACTGTACACTTGTAATCACGATGTTTTCTTCACCAACGCAAGTGACATTTATTCCAGCGTAGCTGTTCAAGTGCCTATTTGTTTATGCTATTTTTGTCTATGACGATGTCTGACCGCAGAGAAACGAACGGCAAAGTGACACCTCTTCGCCGCCAGCACGTGGACACGGGGATGGGGCTGGAGCGCATGGCGGCGCTGCTGCAGGGCGTGCGGTCCAACTACGATACTGATCTCTTCGCACCGTTCATACGGACAATAGAGAAGGTAGACTGTCTTTCTGTATATCTCTCTTTATTCTTTCTCGGTCTTTCATCATGTAAAGACTATCAAATCTGATAAGAAATAGAGCGTGGTAAGGGTAAGGCTATCCACTATAAGATGGAATCGTTTGCGCTTTTCTTACGGTAGTCGAGACATTTGTTTTACTTTTTTTCTCTTTTTCTTCTCCTTAATTATAATACTGTTACTTTTATTCAGCTATATGTTTGTACACGTGCATGAAATATGACTGGATTTGAGAAATCTTTTCTTTTTGTATTTCTATTCATGGTCACTTCTTAGAATAGTATAATCGGGTATGTGTTGTCTTATGATGAGTTTGTTTGTTGAAGGATTTACTTTCCATTTCAGTTAGGAACTACGCCTAGATACTTATTTTTACATTATTATACCAAAACGCCAAGGCCCTTGCGGCGTTGACAGAGGGTACAGAGTCCTAAGTCTTTACTGGCTAGATGCGCTTCTTCTACATTTATCATTCTTTCCATAACTCGGGCTTCGGGCACTTTTGTTTCCCCCAGCGGTCTACACAATTCAATTATAGTAAATCCGATTGCAGAACAGTAAAGGCGTGGCAGCGTACAGCGGCACCTACAGCGCAGATGCGACCGTCGACCAGATGTACCGTCGGCTCGCTGACCACGCGCGGATGGTCAGCGTCTGTCTGGCGGATGGAGTGTTCCCCGCCACCAGGTAACATCTCAACACGACTAGTGAATAGCACAAATAGGTATAGCACTTAGATGATCGCATAGTTGACACATAGACAACGCCTCGAGCAACATCGATATCTACCCTCCAAAGAAAGATATTGTTTTCATATAATATTTAAATTTTAATTTCCTTTTTTTTCCAGCCTTAACTTAAAACAAATCATGCGGAAGACGTTCAAAATATGCACGGATGTATTTCAAAACCCGCAGCTCTTGTCTCTCCTCTACGAAGATTCGATCAACACTCTAGGTACTACGTATCCAGAACTAGTGGAGCGTGAAAAGGATGCGAAATTGATAATTGAACATGAGAGAGAGAACTACGGCAAGCTGCGATCAGGATTGAAAAAGAAATGGAAGGGACTGGTGAAGGAGTATTCTGAAGTAGAGGGGATAGATGATATAGAGTTGCCAGGTTTCGCGTTGGGATATAAGGAATTCAAAGAGGTGTGTATACCTTTTTATTGATACACACCTATAATAAAGTTGTACAGATTTCTATTACGGATTTAGCATTGTTACACTAATGTGTCGCTATCATTTTTAAAGGCAGTGTTCGTAAATATATTTTTGGAATCAGGTCTCAGAGTATCGTCTAAGAACACGCGGCATTCCATCATTTTTCTCGACATTCAACCCAGTGGACTAATTAGATTTAAGTTTGGTTTTTAATATAGCTTTAAAATGCCTGGAAAATGACAGCGATTTATCAATGGAACACGAACTATATCCTCAAAAATTGTATTTGGAATCTTTATTAATTTTCTACAGTTTTTAGTAAGTTATTCAAGTAAACCCTCAGCAACTTATTCTCTTCCCAGACCATGGCCACACAAAATTCAACCATAATACCTGGTGAATTAGTCTTCAAGTTATACGACACTCACGGCTTCCAAGAAGACATCATAGAACGGATAGCAACCCTGAACAACCTGACAATCGACAAAAAAGGATTCTGGAAACTTCTATCCCAACACAAAGCGAGGCACAAGGCAGCTTTCAAAGAACAAGCGGCGAACAGAGGGCTTATGTTCGATAAGGCGGTTGCAAATCTAGTCAAAAGTGGTAAAACGTCCACGAACGATAGTCACAAGTACGATTATTTATTGAACAATAGCAAAATTATATTTAATCCACTTGAAACAAAAATATCGGCGATATTAAACGAAGACGCCGAATGGATTGATTACTCGGAACCGTGTGATAATAGACTTTATTACCTAGTAACAGAGCGAACGAACTTCTACTGCGAGGAAGGCGGGCAGGCGGCTGACAATGGATTTATAATATTCAATGAGAACGTTACTTTTGAAGTGAGCGGTGTTTTTAAAATTCGCGATTTCGTGTTTCACAAGGGACATTTCAAATTGATGAATAGGGAAAATGACAATTATATAAATAGGGAAAGTGACGTGACACTGATAGTAAACGGTGATAAAAGACTTGACATGATGAGGAATCATACTGCTGTGCATTTGCTGAATGCGGCAGTTAGAAGAGTTTTGAAAAACAGTGTGATCTGCCAAAGCGGTTCGAGTGTGACAGAGAAGGGCCTCAGTTTAGGTCTGTCTGTATATGGTGAGAAATTGTCTCCAGCAGTAATTCAGCAAGCTCAGGAATTAATTAGGTGAGTCAGTTGCGGAAAATTATTCAGCTCAGGAGTTAAGATTCAGAGGGTAGTTAACGGAAGCAGGTGAAATAACGACTGTAGATTCTTAAAATTCTTGTCTTTGATTATAATTTAACTCTATGACAAATCAAATTGTTTTCACAACTAAAATTTGAACACACAAAAATACTGTTGTTTCCAAAACGATGTTCTTAGACTAAGATAACAATTGCTTATAATAAAAAATCGTGGTAAAAAAATAGATTAATGTCTGTAATGTAATTTGGCTGTTAATGTTTCAATAATGATTGAAATATAATTATAATTGATCCAGACATTAACAAAAATTACAATTTCAAAAAAATGAAATTAATTTTTATTATATACTCCTATGAAGTATTCTTTTCTGTTATTGTTTTGGTATACAGGGAATCAATTAAGTGCAATGCTGAGGTTATGACAAGAGTGATGGACAGCACACAGCTGGCAGTGGAGGGTTTGGTGCTCACAGTGCCCGGAGAGCCCTATCCAGAGAAGGGGTTGCGGGTTGTTACTTGCTTCCCTCCACTAGAGTCCAAGTAAGGACTTGTAATTACCATGGTTAAGAAAGAGCATTATTGATTGCCTTTGCAGTGCTTATGGCCTGAATGTGATAGTTGTTGTATAGTCAGCAACTGAGATTCCTGTAAACATAGTTTCAACACACTGTTGATTCATTGTAAACCCAATTTGGTCTGAAAATACTCTGTATATGTCATCAACAGTAGAAATGTGTTGATAGTTATATTTAGGATGATGTTACTTGTATGAAAGGCAAAGTGTTGCCATTATATGTTAATGGGTGAATATATCGACATACATATATTTTATAAGCAGGTGTTGATTCATTAATTTCAAATTAATCACTACAAATTAAATAAGTGGAGCCACTGTAACTAAAGCTGTTAAGCTGTAATCTTTCTGTTATTATTTTATTAACCTGGTAGTGATAGTTAGTTTTAAAAAAATCTACCCATTTATCATTTCACTGTTAGAATATGGGTCTCCTCTTCTAATGAGAGGATTAGAGGAGGCCATAATCTCCCACAACAGCAGTGATAGCCTAGTGGTTAAGAATTCAGCCCCTCACCCCGGGGGTGTCTTAATTAAAATAACTTAATATAATAATTAAATGATTTACTATACAACATTTAAAATAGCAAAATCGTTTAACAACCTTTTTAGTTTAAGTGCTTTATTGAATAAAACGTCTTAATTAAATAAACTGTCGTCACCAGGGAGTTATGTTGCGGTACCCACGTACCTTCCACCGGCTTCCTGGAGGAGTTCTGCATCACGCTGGTGAAGGGCGTCGGGGGTAATAACCCTATTGTTCATGCGCTCACCGGAGACGCAGCTAGAGAAGTAAATCACATATTTTTTCGGTTTATCGGTGAATGTTCGTTTTATTTTGTAAAATCAAACGAATATGAGCTGTGCAAAATGATTGTTTCTGTCAACAAATTTATTGTTAGTTTGTCTGATTAATATCATCTACCTTTTTAAGAAGTAAAGAGGGTAGCTGACAAACAGTAGCGTGTGAACATCTCCAATCTACCTCGAACAGGAGTAGGAGCAATTACTATTATTATAAAGTCATTTAGTTCTAGTACCTATTACTTGATACTAACAATAAGACCTAATACGTTTTTATCTGCCATCTTAGTGTGGGTATCTGTCATCGTAATCTTTTCTATCATTATTCTGTTTCGTATTAGTATACTGTAGCTCTTATAATGGGGTTTAATGCTTCCTGCAAACGTGAGATATAACTATGAAAGTAAGTAAATAAGTAAGAGTAAGAGATGGGTACATCAATGATGCATAAGAGATTTTCATACATAATAGTTAAAAAAAAATCATTTTTTCACCCCCTCAATAGGCCCGCGAACTATTCTGTAGGGCCGAGAAGCTGTCACAAGTGATCGAACTGGCTGATCCCGAGAGAGTCAAGCACGAATCGGTCTATATTAAAAAGCGGCTTGTCGAATTGTGCGGAACCAACGGTGCACCGTACGGAGATTACATCGGCTGCTTGAAACTATTGGACAATCTACAGAAGAAGGCCGCAACCAATAATACTGATTCAGCATTACAGTGAGTTTGAACATTTTACTAAGTAATAGCATTTTTGCTATGTTGTCAAAATAAGCTGGCTGCAACTCTTTAATCCTTATACGGCTCAATGTAGTGCATGGGTTTTTCTTCTAGTTGCGGTCAATTCCGTCATGATGGAGCATTTCCTCGGCTTCGCCGTTTTTATTAGGCTAGCTTTTGGCCACAGTCTTGCCTGGTGGAAAGCAACGATGCGGCCTATGATGTACATTATAAATTCTAATTTCACTGCAAATACTTGTATCATATTTGTTCTGTCCCCAGCGCCATCGCGAAGGCGGAGGTGAGCGAGGCGCTGCTGCGCATGCGC
>DWMG01001072.1:0-16350 GCA_018244855.1 Elbella merops
ATTCCAAGTCGCATGTCCAGAGTGGAGATTACGGGCATAAACCACTTTTGGGGGAGGCCTATGTCCAGCAGTGGACTGAGATAGGCCGATGATGATATATATTAATGATTAATTTTAAATAGAAAAGAAGATAATTAATTTGCTACACAACAAGTCAAGTACATTTACATATGTATATGGAGATAAAACATTAGAAACGCTGATTTTTACTGATCTAGTAAGTAGAGAGTTTTAATTTGTGTCAAATGTTTTCAAAGTTTTCAATCTTTAGTGACTAGACAAAATTTATATACAGGTTGCTGGTGATAAAACACTCGCAGTTTATCCTTAACCATTCTGCTCAGGAATGCTATTCATTAAACGGACTGGTAGCATATTAAAAATCCTGCTACAAGAAAACGTATGGCCTAAAATATCCACAAATTAGATCTTCGTAGATTTATTTATTCAATTACAATGAAGCGTAGTGCGGACCACATATCAAATCAGCACAAATATTGTATGAACGTACATTGTTTTTATAGCGTAAAACTTAAAATATATTTGTTACATATATGTTTTTCTTTCTTCATAAATTTCTCGTTAGTATTACAGAAAAAAATTATAAATACAAGATTAAAAATCAGTATTTCCACCAATAGCGGGACCCGTTATTAATTGTCCCACTTTAAATTTCCCAGTTGATGATGACAGACTAAAATAAGCAAGCAACAAGATTTGATGGCCGTTTTCGAAATCTGTTTTTTTGTAAGTCCCTATAAACAATAAAGACATCGCGTCGCCCCTACCTTGGACTACCCGTTTTTTATTATGAACCTACAAGCGTAGTAAAATTTTTAAGATATTTTCACGAATTGTAGATAAATTATCTGAAACTAGGAATATAGGATTTTAGCAATAGGTCTATTAATTTACATCAGACCTGTTAAAACTTTTAATTTCAGAGACACTACGTTCGGTAATGAAGGACGACGCAGGAGAGAGACCTGTAAATAAATATAAATATAGATGAAGTATTAGGAGGTCGTAAACAACGCCCTTTTGCAATGACGAAGTAGTGCGTTTCATGAAAATTTTCATATTCCTAAAAAAAACGTAACTTCACGCCTGTAATCCTCGAAGAGGTAGGCAGAGGAGTGCAGAACACTTCCACCTTCACCGGTAACGTTTACGTCCCACTATGGAATAAGTGGTGAACCTATTGCCATGCATCGGGCACATATCCAGACTCTTAATCACTACTAGAAAATCTAAATTATAAAATTTTGTAGTGTTCGACCCGGGAATCGAACCCGGGACCTCCCGATCGACAGTCGCACTTTCAACCAACACGAACAACGAGGCAGTCAATCGAGTCGAGTCGAATCAGTCGGTTAATATTCCTATTAAATTTATAATATTAGTATCAATAGACAATAAGGCTGTAATAAAAATATTCACCCAGCTTTCCCAGTCGATTCCATTTTGTTTGCGATAGTCACATCCTTGGACCATATATCGAACTGCCACTTGCGAATGCCAATAAGACCGCTGAGTATTTTTCCCGAATGCACTCCGATTCTCATATCGATATTTAACGATCGTTTTTCTCTGGAATAAAAGAAATTTATTTCATACTTATTATTTTTTTTTTTTCAGCCCATTAGAATTCCACTGTTCGAATACGGGTCTCTCTCTTGTTGAGAGGGTTAAGGCCGTAGTCTGCCACGCTGGCCAAGTGCGGGTTGGCAGACTTCACACACCTTAGAAAATATTCTATTTTTTATAAATTCTAAGGTATGCAGGTTTCCTCACGATGTTTTCCTTCACCGTTAACAAGTGATATTTAAATTTAAAACGCACTTTTCCAAAGATGTGCGCGCCATGGATTTGAACCCAGGACCTCCGGAATGAGAGGCTGAATTCTTAACCACTAGGTTATCACTGCTTTATAATATCGTTTGAAATATTTTTATTATCTTTAAATACATGTTGGTTATTCCGGATTTTTTATTGTTGAAATTATAAGTTTATGGTAACTGAAAAAGAAACATAAGTTTGAGACTTGATATCTTCTCACAAACAGCTGCTCACATATTCGTCTGATTTCAGAGTAGCTCGTCTCGATCCGTGCGAGCTTCGTACAGTCGTAACATATACATACACGTTAAGCGAATGCTCAGCCGAGCTATAAGCACAAGTGATCGGAACGGGCGCGCGCTCGCGACTGACCGCTTCATCCAAGCACACGCACACTATCACACCGTGCATGTACACGTCTAAACGCAGCCAAAGACCGGCGCGCTCGTGAATTGCAAGAACTATACATGGTAGGCGGAGGGGGAGGTGGATGTTAGGTTTTTTATTTTCGTTAGGGAATTTCTTGATTCGGTCGCCCCGCTCAAAGCCCGCGATAAAAGCTATGCAATAGCTTAATAACAAATGGTACGTCTATGGTTACAGGTGAACAAGATGGAATTGGAAGAACTAGAAGGTACCGGCGCGTTCATTATTCGCTCGCTGGACCCGACCAAGCCGAAGCTGGCATTCCTCTGCCGCGCGCCCGAAGCCCGCCGCGACAAGTGGACCTCAACACTGTCCACCATACTGCAGTCGCAGCGCATGTTCGGCGCGGCGCTCGAGAACCCCGGCGCTTACTTGCGCGAACTGCATCGCGAATCCAACCGCGATCCCGCGACGTAAGTATCCGATACTTACCAATATCGGATTTTTTCGTTATTCTTTTTGACTGTAATACTTAATTAACTTTGCCAACTAAACTGATACTAAAACTATAAAAATGCCATCATAACCAAGCCATGATTAATAACCTTTTCCTAGACATGCGTTCTCCATGTTAGGACGCACCTCCGGTTCCCATCAGTGGGGTTTGTGGCCGAACAATAAGCCAAACATGATATAAAAAACACCAAACTAACATTATGTTGGGCGACAGTCATTTATTCATACTTATATAAATCCTTAATGGTTATTTATTATATTTTTAACTTAGATTTTCCAGAATTGGACAAATGTGAATTCCTCTGGTACTTTTTGTAGTAAATTATTAATTTTATATTTTCTTTTAAGTGATCAATATAACCTTGACATTATTAGTAATAAAAGTAAAAATAAAAATATGTGACACATGTTGAAACGTAATACATAAAAGTAGAAACGTTCCAGAAATATACAGATGTGTCACACAGATTTAAAAAAGTATTCTCCAATTAAATTACTGATTTCTTGTATTCAAATTGTACTATTGTGCTGACATGACACACATCAAGAACAATTATAAGTTGTATTAAAATTCCGATGCATTGTATATATTTATAATAACATAAACCTATCGAACAATAAAATTAATCAACAATAGATTAGTACTTGCCAATTATGCACAAGAAACTAGAAATATTGTTGATACATGCAATACTTATTGTTTTCATTGTAATTAATTTTTTTTAAATAATAACGTTAATCTTTTAAAAAAAAACCATGTACATAGATATGGATTTCTATAATAATGCGCCTAATATTTCTGTATACATATGTAATATTATTTTCGATGGTTGATTTTCAGTTTTTAAATGTTATAATTGACCTCTAACTAACTTGTTCATTTCTTTCCTAGCTTCAAACTGTAAGGAGGTGTCGTCTCTGCCCCTAGTGACAGCGTCATCGCCGGCACATACATATGTATTAGCTGTACTTTAGAGTACCAAACTTTACATGTTTTAATCTTTTTAGAATATTACCGATAATATGGAATTAGTGTACTGCCGTGATGTACCGTATAACACCATAATAACGATACTGCCGATATATGCGTGGATATTATACTTACTCGTAGTTACTTAAGTCGTTGTCGTTTGGTTCGAGCTAATCGGAATTGATAAGAGTCATCGTTCAAACACTGATCTATTATCTGGTGGCGTAACGACGAGTGCATATCATCGTACACACAGCAGCGTGTGCCGCCTACTGCGTTAGTATTCGGCGTCATGATATGTTGACGCGTTAGATTATAAACTGCGTTATTATTGTAGCGTTAAGGAACACATAGTTGAAACGTATCATTCATTATAGTATTACTAATAGAATACGGCAGCTTAGTGAACAATTTTTCCTTGAGTGTTTTTGAATTCTTTGAATGTTTTAAATGTGATGATGGCGAGTTTGGAAAGCTTTATTTAATTCTTCCGTAGTATGGAATGTGTGAAGGATCCTGGCTATTTATTTTTTAAGGAGATGATTGTACCTGCATATTTTGGTTCTTTGGACATAATATGCACATATTTGTATGAAATGGAGGTTAAATTTGATGCCCGACACGTTACCCCACCGATCGCATTCGGAGCCTTCACAGATCCCCTTTTAATTCCACATGATCTCGTGAAACGATATCACTGCGTTTAGAAATAAACTATTAGTATGTTTAAGGTTTTTATTTTTTTACTACGTAAATTAATGTCGAACTCAAGTCGGTTAGTGCTAATATGGAATCGAAGAAGACTGGCTATAAAGGAGCGTGCGAGAAAAGTTATATATACGGAAGGGACGGAATATTTAGGAATGCGTGGTAAAACTGTTTTACCTTTAATGCCTTTTTCGAACTTTTAACACCATGACCCGACGTGCGGGCCGGTACGATTATGCCGTGTACCTCATCATTCGCTTGTCGTACCGAAGAGGGCTTTAATCTATACATCCGGCATTCAATGCGGTGTAATTAGGTCTTAGGACTCATAACATTCCACACATCATCTTACGACACCCTTATATTAGTACCGATAACGTAGTTCACTTTTGTGCAACAAGGTTTTTTAACAAATAATATTCGTGTTTGTTTTTGAATGACGCGGAAAAACCTAAAAATGCTTGTGGAAAACCTAATTTAAATCGATGATTCAACACGTTAATTGTCAGGGACTTCACTTTTTAAATTTAATTAACACCTCTGTATGTTTGTGTGTAAACTCGCATATTTGAGACATCGCACTCAAACCTCGTTGGATCATTTCTATCATTGTAGGTTACGCGCGTTGTAGTAATCGGGATAGGCTAAGTTATATTAACCACAAACGTACCTTATTTTCATTAATTACACTGATTTGTTCCCATATCGAAATCGAATTTACGTCCACTTGTGTACGAATTTATATTCACGCGATTATTTTATTGAGCACTGGGGGCCAACTTTATTTATTAGCTGTTTCCCCATAAGACTGTTCGGTTCCGTGTAGCTTATAAGTTACTGTTAACATTCCCAGGGCATTGCATAGTTAACATTCTTATAGCATTAGGATACGATCGGATACATGTCCGTAATATTATAAAACGCTTGATGACAAGACAGGCCGGTGTCGTGTGCTTCCGTTCGGTTATAGTAAGCGCTTAGTGAAGTCGGCTTTCGATGTTTCGTAGCACTTAAGTATTAATGTTGTAACCTGTCAGTAGTGTAAGTCCTCCGCCACCATATAATATATTCGTAAATATCATAATTATTTACTGACTGTTATTACATTGATGTTAGTCGTTCGATATTGAAGTGATGTAATGTCTTCCATCCGGCTTTGGCGACTCGTTGATATTGAAAATTAACTTTCATGAGTTAATGTGAATCAAAATATTTAGCAATAAAAATGTGTTCGTTCTCGATGTACTTCTAAACCGTGTGTCGTTTAGAAAGTGTAAAAGGCAATTGATAGTTGCAATTTTCGATGATTTTTCGATTGCATATACCACTAATTTGTCAAAACGCTTTCTTATAAGAAAATAAGTAAGACAAAGTAATGTTAGAACATATGATACTTCCTTTATAATCTCTCTTTTACCATTAAATGTAATTCTTCATATAGCTTTATGATATGTATGGCAAGTTCTGGTATTACACACGCGTCGTGTGTTATATTTATATAATTTTAATAGCTTCATGATATTTTATCTACATTTTAAATGGTCATACACACGACTTATATAATTTGGCGACCGTCACCTCACGTGTGTATATATATTTAATTATGATATTTCAACTTGTGTATATAACGCTAACTTTAATTGATCACTGTAACTTTTAAATACTTATATGTTATATGAGTAACCAATAAATGTGAATTAAAAAGAGCTTGTGATTTACTGCTTCTAGTCCCGCATGCTTGTTTCTTTTGGTTATTTTGGTTCTTTTCTCCGTTATGTTTCACTGGGGCCAGCTTAAGCTAATTAACAGTCTAACATTAGAGAAGCCACGCAAAGCTGTGTAAGCATTAACTAACATTTTCGCCTGAACAAAAATGACCAACACCAATCGTTGGTTGCCGATCACACTTAAGTGAATACGACGTCAATTACAACAAATTTTATTGGCATTTTGCAGTGTTCTTACTTTTTCCAAATTCTTTTAATATAATTGAAATTATACGGAATTTAAATGATAAGCCTATTAGCAAGCTATATAACAGCTTTTTGCTATATACATATTGATGTATTTGTTTTTATATATATATGCATATGTGTGTATATATTTGTACTTTAAAAAGTATAGGAAGTTAATAGTGAATTATAATTAATAGTATTAAACTTTTCTATCAAAAATAGTTTATTCTAATTCAATTAATAGTTTTAATTATGTTTTTAATATGATAAGATTCAAAATTGATCTTCACTTTAAACAATTTATATTTAATAGGTCGTTTCGACCAAAACATCAATAGATTGAAGGTTAATGCCTAGTTTTGATTGTTTATGAACATCATACCTATAACATTAATGTTATATAGTATTCGTAACAGATATCGTAAAACAAGTGAGACATTGGTACGTATTTGTTTACCGTTGAATTCTAAATGAACTATTTGTTTCATAACTTTCAAATATTCATCATATATAACTATAACACGAAATATTTACTGTTGTCATAAGTTATGGTTAGGTACACAAATCGTTGAGCTGGGGCGCCCGTTTTTTTTTGTGTTTTTTTGTTTTGATTTTAATAAGACCTATTCCCGTCCTGGTAGTGTGGGTGAGGGGGGGTGCGGGCTGCGTAAGACGGAGAGCGTGCCACCGTCGCTGGGCGGGCGGTTGGCGCCGGAGCTGCGCGCGCGCGCCCAGCGCCCACACGCCAAGGCCAACACCATCAACCTGCCCACCGCCGCCATGCGCGACGACCGCAAGCAGCCACCGCACGCGCTCAGCCCCACCTCGCCGCCGCACGCCAATGTAAGCTCCCAACACCACCACCATTGCTACACTCAGATTCACCCACCGGCATATGATTGAACAAATGCAAAAAACTAGATATATCTTTCGTAGGTTCTGAACACCTGTCTCAAACATTTCCTCACTAAAGTTATTAAAATAAAATCCAATTTTTTATTACAATACTATTATGACATAATTTACCATAATTCACGACGAATTTATTTACGTACTGAAACGTACGTACGATTACGTACTGAAAAAAAATAGGAAATCTGAGATAAGAGAGAATCTGAGTAAGTAGATATCAATTTCATTATGTATAGCTAAATATTAAAAGTTTCACAACATAAATACTTAAATACTTCATATGTAAAACACTGTATAAATATAATTAACATAAAATGACTTCATAATTCTAATTTCAAACCTTACAAGAAAAATCCTGTCAATTTTAATGTAAGTATACTGCTTTACCTATCCGTTACTTTCGAAATATATTCAATGACAAATACAAAAAACGTGAAAAGACCATCTAGATTACATATGTTATAAATACATCATGAAGAAAACAAATATATCATTAAATGATACATTTTCTTGATAAGATTGACAACGTTGACGAGTAATTGTTGCGGTAAGGTGAAAAGTGGGCGAGAACATCGTTATTCGATGCCCGTGTAATTAGTGTACACCAGATATGTAGGTACGTATATCTGAATATATTTCGGGACTATATTATAAAAAAACAATATTGCCCAATAAAATGCTTTTAAAGTACATATATAAACATAAATAAGAAAATACATTAGATTTTATTACTTAAGTTAGTAATTGATTAATAATTGATTAGAATAACAATTATAAACGTTCTTAAAATTAGGGTGGAGTTTACTAACTATTACTATTAACTAAACACTTGGCGCTATAGGCGCCTAATATAATATTTTAATAATTATTTACTTGGCATCCAATAACTTTTCCGTGAGTCATACGACTTTAAAATGATTTATCTTACGTACTTTATTTTGTTGATGTGTTCAAACTGACCAGAAGACGAGACGTGACTTTATGAACTGTGTGTGTTCCACTAACAGTACTCAGTTTGCTAGTGTGTTTGCTCTCTCTTACCCGCGCACATAACGCAGGAAGATCCTCTTGCAAGTCAGAGAGCTATACTATGAGATCTTTTTTGAATTGCCACTCAATTGTACAACTTAACACTTGGGTTCTTGTTGTTTGATTGTTACATTTTTGTTACTAATAAATAAGTAAAACATATATAAATTATTATATTATCCTTCGTGTTATACATATATTCACTCCTAGAACTGCACACAGTATCTCCAAGTCGTTTATAAAGGGGTTGGTATACGTAACAATGCTCACGCTGAAATCTAAAAGATTCATATAGGTACTATATTTTACGACAATAACTTCTAGAAGTACCTATATTGTTCGAAATTTCTAAGTAGGTTAGGTTCATTCCTGAGATTTAAAATATTGTGATTCGTAAATGTAAGGCACTAAAAGACATTTAAATGTTTTTTTTGTAATGCTAATAGGTATGTAATATTTTAGTACTATCCCCTTCTGGGACATGGAGGCGTGAGATTGTTCTGTACGAGTATGTGGCTGTAAATGTTTTCTTTAAAAGTACATTAGCTCTATTAATTATCTCTAAATAATGTAGAATTTTAATATTCATTCTTAAAAAAGTTACATTGTTGACTCTGTAACCTTAAAACTTTAAATAATTAAGTTTTGAATTAAATATAGAAGACGTAATTGTTTAGTATCGATTTATTATGTCCAATTAACAATCATATATTTCTCTACGGTCTCGGTAGGAGTTTCAGGAACATCCCAATAATATTATTAACACGAGGGATTGTATGTACATGACTTTTCTCGTTGCGATGTTTGTGAAAGAGTGGCACAAAAAATTGTGTTCGCATTTATACAAAATTTCGCGTATATATTGATTAGGAATTGAGAAGTGAGATAAGCTTCTTTTTAACTCGAAAAAATACACGTTTACAATTATATTGACAACTAAAATATTCAGGTATCTAAAATGCATACTTATCCTTCATCATCATCATCAGCCTATGTCAGTCCACTGCTGGACAAAGTCTCCCCAAAAGGAGGTTTATGCCCGTAATCTCCACGCTGGGAATGCGGGTTGGAGATCGGAAAAAAAATGGGTACTTATCCTTAAGAATTTATAATAAATAACTCCTTTTAAACAGTCACCACGCGAGTGAAGTTGTACGCTAGTAGTAAATAAATGTATAGTAGACATCGTTTATACTTACATGTGAACCTGAGACACATTGTAAGTTTAATATACAGAACACAGTATAACATACAGATTAAACAAGATTTCATACATGCTTGATCATAAATGGTCCCATTTATTAATATTTTTTCATCTGAAATATATCAGTATCTATTGATGTTTTATGGCAGCTGTGGATTAACCAAAACTATTTCCGAAATTCACTAGACATTATTTTCAGATTGTTGTGACTAGATCAAAAAATTTATTAGAATTATATTTAATAACGAAAACACAATATAATTTTAAATATAGCACATGGAGACTAACATAACCTGATATTTATATTCTACTGTATATGACAATATGATGTATTGATTTTGCATATGCTTGCAACGCCGTCAGCAATTTTCCGCCAATTCAGTAATTTATTAAAATTTTTAGTGTCCAAGTATTTCTAGTGTTCTGTCAGGAATCATTACTGGCGGTTGAATGCGAGTAATGAAAGATTTGAATTTCATGGCATTGCTTATTATTAGATAAATTAGTTTATGCGCTTTTACGGACTAGGCTTTAAATTAAACGCTCTAGAATGTTGCATGAATTTGTTCTATGCAGTTTGTTTTCCACTATTTTGTGTGGACTTTATTGTACTACTGAAAATTATGTTGCTTTTTTCATGTAATTGTGTTTTTAAATGAACGATGTGATGATCTAGTTTTCTCTGTCCACTGGCATTATGTAAAAGCACTTTCTTTTCGCCGTCGCATGTTATCTTCTTTTTAACGCTTCTCTTTGTTTCTTTTGTTGTAGGTATGATATACAGGGGAATGCATTTTTAACATAGACTGTGATAGCGGACCTATTTGACTCACACGCAAGACAATATTGTGCTAAGTGATACGGAATGACCGCCAATGACTTTATAGTTTTTATTTATTTATTGTAAATAGCATAGGCGTAATTAGTGGGACGAGGTCGGTGACGGAGTACAGGATGAGCATGCATGCGCCGCTTCAGTCGAATACGATTCCATTGCATCAGGATATCGCGTAGTGAACCCTATGTACCTGACAGGGCCTTTCCAAGCGGGCGTGGGGGCTGAAGTTGCGACGTGGCGGCAGCGGCAGCAGCGAGTCAGCCGAAGGCGTCGTTACTGAGCTGCGGCCGCCCGAGCTAACCGAGCCTGTGGCCGACGTCACCGTGGCACCCGGTGCTTCTGCCACCCTCGCGTGTCGTGCTATCGCCACCCGTGCTACCGCCTCGTGGCGTAAAACCGCACCTGAAACACGTGCCCTCCGCCATGGTGGTCGTTTCGCCATTTCCCTCGCGTCTGACGGCCTCGCTACACTCACGATCCATGCGTGTCGCGCTTCCGACGCCGGTGTTTACTGTTGCCTCGTTAGTAACGAACTCGGTGGTGTGCAGAGTTCCGCGCGTTTAACAGTTGGTGCTGGAGGAGCTCCAGGCGTACCAGCGGTTCGTGCTCATCCTGGTGGGGGTTTGGTGGTACAATGGGATGAGCCTTCACCTGCACATCTGGACTACTGTCGTGTTGGCGAAGGAGAATGGCGCCGCGCTACAGAAATTCCTACAGCAGCCAACACACTAGCTCTCGAAGAACTTCCTGCTGGCCAGTACAGCTTCAGATTAGTCTGTTCCCGGAGTGGAGCCGCGGGAGCGGCGTCGGGACCCGCAGCCTGTGGTGGTGGTGGTGGCTGGCAACGTGAGCAATTTGCTAGACGCTATGCTGTTGAAGAGGAAATTGGTCGCGGCAGAACCGCTCGCGTGCTAGCCGCTCGGGACACCGGCACGGGACAACGAGTAGCACTGAAGCAGGTATATTCATTTATTATATTAGCAAACGAATAAAAGACAGTTTATAGGTTAATATATTGTTAATTTGAAGTAGTGAATTGTGAATCAATGTTTTAAAAATGCGCTTCCTACGGATTTCAAAACTTGTACCGTAATTTCATATTATATTTGTATATTATAGGTAGTGGCGGGGCGCGGTGCGGATGCGATGCGCGAGTACCGCATCCTGTCGCGCAGCGCGCATGGCGCGGTGGTGCGCGCGCTGGCGCTGTTTGCGGAGGTACCGCGCGCGGGCGCCCATACACTGGTGCTGGAGCTGGTGGGCGGCGGCGCGCTGCTGGAGTGGGCGGCGGCCGCACCGCACGCCTACACGCAGCGCGCCGTCGCGCACCACACGCGCCACTTGCTCTCCGCGCTCGATTGGTTGCACTCTAACAGTGTTGCACACCTCGACGTTAGGGTGAGTATTCCTAACCAGACAATAATTCTATATATTATATATTTATTTGGATATTTGAATACCAATGAAATACGAACCTTCCACAAGCATAATCAGTATTATATTATAACATTTCAGCCAGAAAACATCCTTATAGAATTGGGAGGAGCACAACCTCAACTAAAGTTGGTAGACTTGGGATCTGCTATAGAAACTGGTTCCGTTGAGGTTGAAGGATCAAAAGGGTCGTCCATGGTTCTACCGCCGGCACCAGCTCAGTTGGAATTTGCTCCTCCGGAGTGCGTCCTCGGTCGGCCACCGGCGCCTGCTTGGGATGCTTGGGCGGCTGGGGTTTTCTTATATGTATTTCTTACTGGAGTGAGTAACTAGAACATAAATTAGGATTTACAAATTAATGTACCATTATTAAAAACAAAATAAAACTGGTATATTTTTTTAGCTTTCGCCATTCCTGGATGAATCAATCGAGGAAACTACTGCGAACATAATAAAGTGTGATTATTGTTTCCCACCTGAGCACTGGGCCAGTATCGACGAGCGTGCTCAGAACTTAATCCGGGGTTTACTAGAGCCCACAGCTGCTAGGCGTCTCTCACCCAAGGACGCCCTCAATGACCGCTGGTTCGATGAGGTAATTATATTTTATAATAAGACATCGTCAAGAAAAACCTCAAGACTTATCAGTTTCTGAACAGAATAAAATAAGTACCAATCGAATAATATGTAGATACAATTTGTTTACAATAGGAATGATTAATAGTAATGTGATGATGTGCAGGCCCCGGCGAGCGCCTTATCTGCGACGCAGCTGAAGACGTTCCTGGATCGGCGGCGCCCGGCCGGCCACAGCAACGCGCTGCACGCCCTACGCTCCCCCAACGACACTTGACGCGAGCCAGCGCCGCGCGCCCCTTGCGCCGGACACGCCCCCCCGGACGACGCGCCACCGCTCGCCTAGCACGCACCGAACTACCCTATATGGCGCTGACGACTATTAGTATAAATGTAATGGAGATTGAAAAAAAATAATCACGTCCAACTCGTTCACAACATTGTTTTACATGATACATTTATGTAGTGCCTTCGGAATATATTCGGTGCTTTAGGCGGGTGGACTTAACCGGACTCAACACTGGAAGCGTATAAAGCTACCTGAACTGAAATTAGCATATTACAATTGCGTTGAAAGTCAGAACTGTCTTTAGCCGTATTTAAGTGTCTAAAGATAGGCGCCTAGCCAAGTAAACGTAGATCTTATCAAACATTTAATCGTTCACTCATTTGTAGGTTTTTGTTCTTAAGCTAAGGATATTTTATTCATTCGTATAGTCAATGTGCCCACCTGTCGGTTTCGTTATGTTGTTTGCGTGCTTAAAGTCGCCTTGCAGCGAATTTTAATATTCTCGTATAGGTACCTTGGCTCGTCTTAGTCTTAAATGCCAAATCTTTGCTGCCTGCTTCAGTAAGCAGTACCAATTAATAATCGTGAATATATAATGTTGATGATAGCACCTAATTCGCCGTCTGATGGAGATTTGAGGTACCGACTATTTCGCAAGTTACAAGAACAGCTCACAGAAATAGAAGTAATGCTACATTATACGGCCGTCTTGTCACTCACTATACGTTTTAGTCTAGATTATATTAATGAAGAGTATGTAATTTGCAATTTGTAAAATTTGTATGATTTCTCGAGTGGCCGACTGTAAGGCAAGTGTCTGTGATTTATTCTAAAATAATATTTCATGCTTATTCCTAATTTTAACGTACGAACTTTAAAAATAGAATACATTGTATATAGCTTTAAGTTTTAGTATGTATGTAATTTCTACCTTGATTTGTCGCCAAATTTTAATTCTTTTTACCCTTATTTAATTGATTACATGAATTATTAAATTTATTTTTTTTAATACATATGGCATCTTGTCGAATAATTTGTTTGTATGGCTCAGTTGCTTTTAAATACGAATAATTTCAAATAGAAATAAATACCTATTGAACGTACGCAAATGCACTCACTATGAAATACCAATGTTCTTTATTTCAATTTTACAGTAAAGATTACGTAACGGCTGAGTGAGTGAATATATCAGCATGTAATAGTCCTTCTTATGATGCGTTAACGAGACTGTCTCGGCACGTGTTCAGTGCTCTAATATTATTGCGAACCGCTTTTAAGAGAATATTACATTTATATTTAATTTTACACTAATATAAATACATAGGTCGCCTCCACGAGCGCGTGCGCGCCTCTGTGTTTGTGTGTGTGTGTGTGTGTGTATGAGAGTGAATTTGATGTTTGTACGTCATGCATATTCCCGTTTTATTGTTAGACTCAATTAGATTTTAACCATTTGCTATATCATATGTTCTTAAGCGACATGACATTTTGTTATTAGTGCTTGATTCTTGAACTTGCCTGTCGCTAAATGCCTCTGGAGTAATGTACACGCTGTCGATACTGAAAGCGCAGGGACAAATTATTGAAATATTCTAAACTCGTACCCATTATGTATTTCGAACAAATAGATTTAGGTCAAAATGATGACATGTACCATTTTGCCGATTCGACTTAAATTGAGTTAACAGATTTGACATTATACATTGTCCTGGGTTGCTTACTTTTACATAAAAAATTACTAATTGTATTACGGCCTCGATAAGCTCAGATAAACAATTTCATTCATAAGAAAAGTAGCTCAAAAACCTTACCTATTAAATACTAGATCTAACACAAGCATAATTCTGCCGTTATTTTTGACTGCGACTTGTTTTCTAAAAACAGGGTAACGATTTTTGTGCAACTTTTTTGTTAATGAAATAGCCTTAGAAGCAACAAGAATATTATTCCATTGTACTACGCTATTCCACGACTTTAGATGTAATGTGTCACGGGCGGTTGATAGCCTGCCAGTCTCCTCTAATATCAATTTGTATCAGTACTGATGTAACTATATGAATTATGATATAATAAAATTCATTATATAATTTTATGAACCACGTTGTTTTATTTGATACTGACTGTTAGTAAACAGGGGAGTAGTCTTAGTTCTATCGATTCAAAGCGGATGTTACAGGTGTGTTGTTTAATTCAACGTTAACAGTAGGAAAGTCAGATAGAGACAACTTTACGTTTAGCATAATTTAATTTCAAGTTAAAATGCACACTACAGTGGTTTACATAGTTTGTAGAGATATTATTAATACTGTAATAATAGAAAAAATATTACAATTTGTAAAGTCGACCTGTCACGTGTGTTATACAAAAATAATACTTACAAATCTGGAAAACTTCCATTTTAAATACAAACAATATTCAAAGTCTCTCAAAAATCACTTCACTTCATAAAAAGACAATACCTATTATTTAAGTAAAACTTTTATTATATGACACGGAAATGAAATGAATAACATGATAAGGTAGGCAGGTTCAAGAGTGCAATATGTTTGACTTGCGTAACACATTGATCACACACTACGCTTTCGCTCGAGTGCACCAAACAGAACGACAGCTACGTATCTTACTGCGACAGAAGTTTGAAACAGCAAGGATTCTACTACGGACGTATAACCCAAATAAGCGCACACGCCGCAAGAGTTGTCCGTTATACCTAGACATTCTAATAACATGATTACTTTGCAATTAATTATTACTAGGCAAGACAACACTGGCTCATCACGGGATACACTTATTTCAGTCTAAATAAACATTGACGACGTTGCTTATCAACAAAACAGTCATTACATTACAATTCTATCAATTATAAACGAGTATCTAAGCTAAATTTAAAATAATTACATATACGGCACGATAATAATCGAGAACTATGACAATTAAATACTTAAATTTGCTTACAACACCTATAAGGAAACAGAAAATTCGTGAAATAACTGTAAACCTACTCTAAATTCTAGGAAAAAGAACCTCATTGAAATGTCCAATTTTTTAGCCCACTGTAATAAAAGCCAATCATCGAAATGCATATTTAAAGTGCTCTAAACCAACAGACACACGAAACGCATTTATTGTTAGTTAGGTGTCAGCACGTCGGACGAAATTTAGAATTTGATGCCGTTTTGCACCTTGGCCATGAGCTCCGCGGAGTTGCGCAACTGCTGCAGTTCGCCTTCGGTGAGCGGCTGCCGGATGACGTCGATGACGCCCGCGCGGCCCAGCACGCACGGCAGAGACAGGAACACCTCCTCCTCGATACCGTGTTCGCCCTGATACATTTACATTATAATGATTAGTAATATATCACCATAATTAAAATTATAATAATATCTGGGGGCATATCCATACATGGCCATTTAATTCAAAGGCAAGCTTCAAGGGTCTAGTGTTAAGATAACCAGATGGCTGACAAACTACATATACCTAATAATTTTTATTTATAAGTATTTTTTACACCTCAATACTAAATAAACATGAGACCAGCACAAAATCTTTCTTTTTTATTCGACTAATTTACACATCTTTCCCTTAAATGTTACTATTAAACAATACTATAAAGAGACGTGGTCTGGAGTGGAGACCGCCACTTGGCAAACGTAGTGTAGGACGCCTTCCAGCTAGGTGGAGTGACGATATACGCAAAGTGGCTGGCAGTGGTTG
>DWMG01001073.1:0-16348 GCA_018244855.1 Elbella merops
GCACTTTTGTAAAGAGGTGCGTGCCACGGGTTTGAACCCGGCACCCCCGGAGTGAGGGACTGAATTCTTAACCACTATGTATTATGGTTATATACTATAACCTATAACCACTATAACCACTATAACTATACTATAACCACTATGTATGTATTATGGTTACACATTATTTGGACGAAGCTTAAATTGGTAGCCATTACAATTTTCTTTAAAAGAGCTATGTGTTTTATGGGATAATTGAAAACATATTTCATTACAATTGTTAAGTTTATTTTTTAATAATATTTTAATTATAAAACCAATTTGCAAAAAAAACAGGGGTCTTGTAAGATCCTCGTAGATTTCATGCATTATAGTGTACGGGATATAATTGTTTCCTTAATGCGTTCGAAAATGAACAAACCTTAAATTTTCAGCTTATATCGGTACTGAGTATTGGGAGTGTACTACACTCCTCTGCCTATTCCTTCGCGAATTATATGCGTGATGTTACGTTTGCGTATACTGAGTGCTTACGGAACTCTTTTATAAACATTATAAGTAAATTAAAAAAATTAACTTTAATATCACTTTCATTATCTATTTTATTTATTTATTTTTCCCTGACAGTTGACTGAAACAGACCAGATGCAGTACAAAGATTTCCCGCTGGTGATATCGGAGCGCTGGCAATCGGAGGTGGCCGAGACCGTGTTCGAGACCATCAACCAGGAGGCCGACAAGATGGAGCTGAAGAAGAAAGCCAAGCAGAAGCAGAAGTTCGATGCTGATGAGAAGGGTTCGTTACATTTCGATATGATGATGAGTAATTTATTATTTTTACTAGAAGTGGAATCGCGTCAATAAGGTATACCAGATAACATTTAATCAGTTAATGGAATATATTGACTGCCACTAAATTATCAAGGTCATAAAAGTATCTTCATATTAGTTACATAATTCCGCTTTTTCAAATTCCCAAAGTTTTGATATGAGATTGTATCTTTGCGTTAATAGTTAACCATTTATCCACATCTTAGTTATGTTGTATGGAGATGATATGGTTTATTTATCATAATCATCATTACCCGTCATCGTCCTTTGCTGGACATGCTGGACCTCTACAATGGTTTATGTGTAATTAAAGAAAGTTTATTTCTATGGTTTATGCTGTTTTAAGAAAATGTACGAAATGATTTGGTTCAAGAAAATATACGAGATTATTTCAAATTTTCCTTACAGAGTCCGACTGCATTCTCCATGGCTACATAAAGAAGCTGGGCGGCCCGTTCGCCAGCGCGTGGCAGACGCGCTACGCCAAGCTCTATCCCAACCGCCTCGAGCTGCACCTCGAGAACAGCGCCAAGCCCGAGATGATCCTGCTGGACACCGTCGAGGAGGTCTCCTCTGACCTCGTGTCCGTCAAGGGCGAGCAGTGCATCGTGCTGCGGACCAGGAACGACACTAAGGTCGTGCTTACCAACACTGTGAGTATTTGTAATGTTCTTTTCTGGTCCTTCTGGAAAAGTTTCTGACTATTGTTTTTGGTAGGCATATTTGACGGGTTGCAGTCATCTTTGAAATATTATTTTGTGAAGTCCTAAGTAACAATAAAGTTAGTTTACCTGATTACTAAAATTACATGTATGCCGCCAGGACGAGATCGGGCTGAAGGAGTGGGCCATATCGCTGCGCTCGGCGCACAAGTGCTCGCAGGAGCTGCTGGCCTCGATGGCCAAGAAGGCCGGCAAGATCTACGGCACCGACGGCGCCAAGGAGCCCGCCGCGCCCGCGCGCCCGCCGCCGCCCGCCGCGCCCAACGGCAACTAGCACGAGCCGCCCGCGCCCAACAAGGGCGCGAAGATGTTCCGCCGCTCCAAGAGCGCCGCCCAGCTCATCAAGTGAGCGCGGAACATGCCCGCCGCCCGCCCGCGCGCCGCACGCCGCCCGCCCCGCGCAGCGCGACAGCGCGCACGCTACACGAATACCATCTGGGTGAACAACTAGTCGAAGTCCAGCCGATCGTCGGCGGAACATTGGTGTGTCTCGTCAGTCACGTCGCCAACCGATATTACACGTTTTATGTTCGAAACAGAGAGAAGTACGACCGACCGTCATCATCGACCTTTCGCTATCTACCTCAAGTCGACAACTGTGCATCACTGAACAATGTATGCACTGCCTCGATTGAACGGGTGCCTTATGCAATGCAATAAAATATTTGCGCACATATTTATACTACCTACTTGAGTCCACCGTTTTGATTGTTCAACATCGTAATGACTGGTGTGAGTTTATATAATGTTACATATATGTGTACTACCGAAAATTCTAGAATAAACCTTATTAATATTCGCTGCTTAAGTAAATGTGAATTTATAAGCGTCACTGTATGAGAATATTGGTGTGTGTGAATGAATATTGGGTGGTGTGTGAGTACACTAATATAGATTGTCTATAATCAAGTAGGTGTATAAAGGTGTTCGCAGACTACCTCACGTTCTCAAAAATATGCCTTACTATAACATGTAGTGCCTCGAGAATATTATTTTCTACTAGGAATATTTTTTTAATTGTATGACTATCGCTTTTTGTATACTATCGTTAGCATGGCAAGGGTAACTTCGACGAAGTTTCTCCCGTACTGATGTCGGTGAGGATGATGATGACTAACGATCCCTTGCAATTTACATCTAATTATGTTTATTAAGTTTGATATCTGTGTACCTTGCGCGTGAAATGCCCATTACTGGATATCGTTTCAAACGTAGACTCACAGTAGCTCATTGCGTGTGAACAAGTGATTGTGTTAACGCGGCCCATTGTGTGCAAGAATCAGTGAATCAAGAAAAGTGTACGCTTCGTGAACTGCCACTGTGCCCTCGTATAGTGCGCTATACACATTCAGGGGACTCCCCGGACGCTGCGGTGCGTAAGTTCTACATTTTTTTTTTTTCATAGTGTGAGAAGTGATAAGCGCTATCTGATGTGTTTGATAATTGACCGCTTCAGCTTAGATAATGCGGAGCGGAGTGCGGATGCGATGTGGTTTTTTAAACCGCTAGCGGGCTTTAAAAAGGACAATGAGCGTGAAGACGCCTCGTAGTAGAATAATATTCGGTGGAACGGCGCCGCTCGTAGTGCTAAGGATTATAGCCACTATTAGGACTGCCAATTATCAATATTTTAAACAAATGCTGCTCGCATGTTTTTATTATCTTCGGACGCATTGATGTGATAGGACCGAACAAATTTATTGTAATAATAATAATCAATTGTATAAATAAATTTCTTTTACTTGCAGTGATTTTTTGTGAATAATAATACTTTGTAATCATTTGCACCAAAATTGAATTTTGTAATTATTATAATAATGTTCTGGATGTCGTATTTATTAACTATGTGGTTGGTATTGTAAAAAAAATCTAATAACGTTAAATATAAAATGTGTTTGTGCAATAGATGGAAAATACAAAATTGTAACTTTAATGATCACATTTCCTAGAATGTGTTGAAATTTTAATGTGAATGAAATAATATTATAGAAAGCTTCAATTTAATCGATTTACATACATACATGTAATTAGAAATTAGCACTTCGGTTACATTTTCTGACTATTGCACTTTGTATAAAAAATAATCGTTTTTTATGTTGTTTCTGGTGGCTCTCTTGCGCGATTTTATTTTTTATTTTTATTTTTATAATATGTATTATGTTCCTCTCGCGACTTGCAAGCAAGTCGCGGAACAATACGATTTATTGAATGGTACTTAAATGTTACACTTCTTCCATATTATGTGTTAACTACACGTACTATATAAGTTTCAATGTTATTTATTCATATAGAGATACCTTGTATAAGTAGGCCTATTGAAATCTCTTTCATATAATAATATTATAGAGGCAATAGTTTTCTAACAACGTTTAGGTGTGGTTATTGATAACAATAGTTGTAAAGTCAATATTTAGACAATTTTTAAAAGCGATCTTTTATGTCCATGAATTTATCCGGGGAATTTATTTTTAGTACATAAATATTCCATAGACAACTTTTGTATCTTGTCCTCGATGGCGTTTGTATGTTTTGTAACAATGCAAATTTAATTTCAAAATGTTTTGTGTCTGATGCAGATGTAGTTATTATTATTTTGTCATGAACTGTCACACGATCGGGTGTTGCCAGCGTTAAGGTATTAAGTGTAGCACTTTTTCATACATTTACTATGTCAATAAGTACTCAACTACTTATTAGATTACTAGATATGTTTAAATATTTGCCCGACGGTCTGTTTGTAGTTGGAGGGTGGAGATTAGAGATTGAATGCATAGACACATTGGGAAGTACGCTGGCACGGGTGTATGTGTAGGTAACAGGGTGGGTGGTTATTTTAAATTAAAAATTTAAAATAACATGTTTACTGTAATGTTAGTAACTATAAAATATTTGATGCAATAATTTTTCATATTACGTACGTTATTTAAGCGGATTAATTATATCAATAGTACATCCCTGTAGAATATGCGATATAGCTAGCTACTTTGTAAGTTTTCGGAGAGTTTCAATTGCAAGGAGTCAGGGGCGTATGACATGTGTAATTTGCGATGTTAAGGATGATAATATTTATATATGTATAATGTCCTAATACGTATTTATATAAATGTCGTAATTCTATTATGACTCATAATTCAATAAAATGTTAAATTAATTATTTATTGTAACTTAAATAAAATGACACATTTATTATACCCACTGTCAATCGTTGCATCGCAATTAGAACAACAATATGGCTTTAAAGTAAAGTAGAAGTGAAGTGAAGTATATGTAATTCTAATGAAATCATCTTACGGATTGTAGTGTCGAACTAATCGACAATTAAAGTGAGATTTAGGCGGTAACTTCGTGCATGTGACTGCTTTAGTGCGAAAACGTAAGATAGATGTATTGTTCGTTGTATACTTGTGAGCATTTGGTAAATAATATTAATAACGTGTCTTATGGAGGCAATAACATGCCTTGATGAGCGTTTGTCACGATGTGTCGATCATCGATCGTTTTAAAACATCACAAATGTGTGGAAAGAAGTCGCAGATTGGTTTAGTATTTTGAAAGTGTACATAAATGCTCACAGTTTAGATATACTTGATGAATAATGTTAGACTCGTGTAGACTTTATCCTAGAGCATAGGGTAGTACGAGTTGTCCTATATAATCTTAGAATACTATTGGTTAATTAACTCTTCGCCTCGTAGGTTAAACTTTAATACTACTGACAAGGTATTGTAATGAAAAATTTTGTGTTCAACAAAAAAATAATAAATTGGTTCCGATTAGGGTTTCTTAAGGTGTTTGTCGCTATTAATACTGATCGTTGTACGTACTATATATTTTAATGTTCGTTATTGCTAGTGAAATATTCGTGATACAATCGGTGGAATAATTTATTAAGTCAGTGTTTCTTTATTAATAGATTAGGTTATGTACCAGTAACATTGAAAAAAAAACAAACGTAAGTACTCGATACATGAAAACCAAATTGCCATAAATGATATCTCCATAAAACATGGCACGTGTCAAAAATACAAGTACTCATTTAACTCGTATAAAATAATCATTTATCCCGCCTTGACTGACTTAATTTTAACGTAACTAACATGGTCTAAATATTTTGCAAGCAACGTACAATTTGTATACTTATATTATATTTCATGTCGAAATATTTTAGGCGCTCAATGATTTTTTACAGGCGGTTTCATCTATAAATTATCACAGTCATTATGTTTCTGGACTTTAATACATTTGTCTATAAACAAAAAGAAGAAAAATTTCGGTGACCATCAATTTAAATTTATCTCTATCATTACAGTATTGTAAAAGAATTTGTACGGAAAATTTGAATGTAATCATTACACAACCAGTGAGCTTTAGCTTTATTTTGTTTATATATAGTCAATTAGATATAACAATTTTATTTGAAGTTATTTTTCGCGGGAACTGTATGAATATCAAAAATGCGTTTTTCTTCTTGACAATGGGTTTGGTGTCGACGAAAACCATTCGTTGAAACTGAATCACCAGTGAGCTATTCTTTTTTATATATTAAAATATTTCTCTTATTGTTAATCCTTTTCTACTATGATATTGTGTCATAACTATAATATATAAAATGAGATGATAAATATTATAGATGCTAGTCAATTGAATTTACACACGGAAATAATTGATCGATTTTTAAGTAAATAAAAATGTAATAGCTTATATGAACAGTTTGAACAGTATTATAGGTTAGGTTTGCGTGATAAAATCATTCTGTCTAATGTGATAATTGTTGTTTTAAAGTGTGCATATTATCATCTCGCTCACTGAATGCAAAAGGGCCACAAAACAAAATGCATTTTTTTTATACGACGGCCAAAACAAAATTAGAAAACGATTTTTTCAAATATTTCATCATTTATATTGTGATAATAAAACATGTTAATATGTTCTTTATATGCGTTTCGTATCGAGTTTCGGGTTGCAACTGACAAAATGGCTGCTTTGTTCTGAAGTTGGCTAGCAAAATGCACCAAAGCAAAAATGGCAGTCAGTCGGTTTGGGAATAGTGATGCGAAAATGACGGGTGTCTTTTTTTACTAAAATAATTTAGTCGATTTAGACCTCATTTTTGCAATAAAATGATTTTGAGAAATTTTTGATTCGTGGCCCTTTTTCATTCAGTGAGCGATCTTTTAAATTTAAACTTTGTGATTCTTTTGTCCCTTCAGTTATCTATGCGGTTGCTACATACAATTTAGTGTTTGCTTCTGTGCTTATTGTGTACTATTACTGAAATAAATTTCCAATTATGTTACAAAAATATTGCACCTGAAATATCAGATCAGTTACGGAGCAGTTTGGATGCCAAAATAGAAGTTGGAAATCTCTACATTCCGATATGCCAAATTAGTTTTAATAGTGTTTGAATGATAATGCATTTAAATTTTTTCTTACTATTATGATTATTATATATCATTATGTATGTATATTGCTTCGCACAAATTATCCATCTCTATAATATTACACTTAGTGAAAGTTGAGTTGTTGGTTTAAATATTAAAATGTTTTGAATTAGAAGCGGCCCATAGCTAAATCTGCATCAGACAGCGGGTTATGTCGTACATACCTCTGTTAGATATTTTTATTATGAACCTACCTTAAGTGTAGTAAATTGTTTATTTAATCATGCCGTTGTTTTATTTTTTCGTTTACATCCCCACTGTAAAAACATGTAAATTATTCTTCTAACTATAATTTATTATTAAATAGACAGAAAACAATAGGGAATACTTATATGATTTATTTTAACTATTTCTAGAACAGAACAGCGTTAGACGTGTCATAGAAATAAAGCTTTGTCGACGTGATTTAAAAATGCCTAAGTAACTCTATTTCTTTTTAACTATAATTGATTTCTAATGAACAGCTTATGTAGTTCCACAAAAGCAAATAGTTTTTTTAAGTAATTATTATACAAAGTCTGTTATCACAGATAAGCAACAGTTATCAAAATACAATATTTATACCTATTAATGTTTAAAAAGTAAAAGTGAAATCGTCAAATATGCATTTAGTAGTGTCAAAAATACCAAAATGATAATGTAGCGGATTTTAAATAAAACGACAAATCAATACATTTTCTATAAATAACATGACTATAGATGACGTTATATTTTATACAACATTAATATTATGTGTGTCTCTCGGTCCTTATTACAAGAAAATTGATGATCAGTTGATGAAACGAAACTATGGTACTGGTCTGGGCATATTGATGGCGTGTCTAATTTGTGGTCATCATATTTTCCACACAATATTTTTGGTTTGGGGCAATGTTATTATAATTAAATGCTGTGATAAACGGTAAGTTAAAGCTACTTAAAATTATTTGAATCACTTCGATTATTACCCTATATCAGTTAAACGAATGTATGATGTATTTTCATAACTACTGCAAGCGACATGGTATGATAAGGCATAGATTTTTGTATGAATACTTACCAGTCGATGAATAAATATTTGTAGATTAAGTATCTGATTTCAAATGAAATGCGCGGTACCGATATTATTTCAGTGTTGTACACCAAATTAGTTTGGCTTACACCTGGCTGTACTTACTATATATGCATTGGCACCTACAACTCAGCTGTTACACGACTTGGATCCATCAAACCATAGCATTACGACTAGTAGGGCTGGCTTTTGAAATAAGAGCTTACCAGAAAATAAAATTGGACCCGAAAACGACCCCAAACACAAAATTAAACATGGGTGACAACGAAAACTTAAATACTGATCCGACTGCCGGTGATATAATTTCATACGCTTTTTACTTTACTGGATTACATAAAGGTTAATATAATAAAATTGAAATTAATTATTTAGAAGGATATAGAATTTATTTATAATTAAGCAAAAACAGAGGTAACGGTTACGCTACGGTGCCAAAACGTTCCAATATACTTATGTATTTTGTAAAAAAACCGTTAGGAATTTTTCATCGTTAAAACACATCTAGAATGTTTTAAATTTAATGGGAATATAAACAAGTTGGGGAGAAATTTTTCATTAATATTTTTTATATTGTATTTACAGGGCCATACTACCGTTGGAAAGTATTTGAAGATCATTTCAATGTGCCGTTCGGAACGTTAGGGGATTGCAGAATCATAACCGAGCAGAAATTGAAAAAGGCGTTTGCATGCTCTCTTGGATATATTTTATTACGATTAAAATATTCTCCTCAGGTATGATTGCTATCATTACTAACATTATCTCAATTTAACGTTAAACGGGATTCCAATATATGGTATTAGTAATTTTGTGTGGAAATCGCCATCCAAACTGACAGATTATTGGACTGAGACTATTGGTCTTGTAATGCTATCTTATGTATTTGCATTGATTTTAACGAAGATTAATTATCATCATGAGTTAGCTTCCAAATATTGGATGCAGATATAGATCTTCTCCAATAACACGGCACTGAGGTTAATCTTCAGCTCTTCGTTTCCAATCTCTGTCAACCACTTTACTGTAGTTATAGGTATACTCATTTTATTTGGCTGGAAAACGTCCTACACTGCGGTTGCCAAAAAAATATTCAATATATTATTAAATACGTATTTTTGCAGATGTACTATGAGAACGCATTCTACGTAAACTACGGTTCAGACTTTCGGTACTTGTACAACATACCACAGCTCACCATGTACTTCCTGCAGCACCAAATAGTGATGCTGCTGGTCACCAGTGTGTGCACCGAATCAGGTTTCGGAGTGTACCCAGTGAAATGCGCGGCAATACCTGGCCATGGCCCTTCAACTCGACACAGTTTGTTGAAGATGACGTTAGTCGCGTTCCAAACTACGCATCTATAGTTTTAATTTATTTATAACCAGAAAATAATAAGAGGCCCGATCATTTGTGCGCCATAGTCTCAAGGAATGACGATATTCGTAATGATACAATCAGTTGAAGATGACGTTAGTCGCGTTCCAATCTACGCATACATGGTTTTAATTTATTTATACCCAGAAAAAAATAAGAATTCTTCTCATTTTTGTACCTTAGACTCGATGAAGACGATATTCTTGATAATACAGTTTGTTGAAGATGACTTTAGTCGCGTTCCATTTCTATGCATTTATGTTTTTAACTTATTAACACCCGAATAAGAGTTTAGAATTCATATCATTTTTTAACCTTACTTGATAGGAAGCTACGTACCTAATGTTGAATTGAAAAGATTTCAGTTGTTTACTGAAGGTACATTGGGGTATATGTTTATTATGAATACGGTAGTGCATTTTCCCTCTTCACTCCTATTCTCTATAGTGTTTTCTACGCAAACAAATAACTTTTTCTCTTACTTATGAGTAAGTATACATATTTTATCGTATACTTTTCGTCTTATAGGCATCTTATTTTTATAACTTTAATTATTACAGGGCAAAAACGCCCGATGTAGCCATAGAAGAAGAATACAACTTTTCAATGTTGAAATGTTTCAAAAATTATAAGATCGTGTGTGGACCCCGAATGAGAGATACCATACGCAGTTGGAACATGCCCACGCGGTATTGGTTTTGGGCGAATATTTACAAGAACTTGATAAAGGCTAACAAAGAAGTGAGGTATATCTAGATATTTGGTTAAATAGTTAAATCAAAACATTAATCAAATCGTTCATGATCATAAAGTAAGTAGCTATTATTAAATGTTACAGTAATTAATTATAATCTTGGTCTGCTCAAACCTGAGAAAAAGATGTAGGTAATAATCTATGAACATACGAGTATGTCTATTACTTTCAACCGCAGTGTTTGATACCATTTCTGTTGCCTGAATCAACGGTATGTAGATATTTTTTAAAAAAGGAAGACGTTATGAACACGTCTTGTTATACGTACAGATACATGGTAGTTTCTTTAATAAAATCCAAGAACACCACGAACTGTTATTGCTATTCATGTCATCCAAAGATATTTAATTTTATTGGTATTTCTGGGCTTAACTGTTAACATAATTAGCCTTCTAGTTCTGAGAGGGACCCGTGTCCATCAGTGGGACGACATAAGGCTTGATGTTGATGATGTTATTCCTCATTTTACAGAAGCGCAAGTTCGTTCGTGGCGTGGAGTGTTTGGGTTGGGCCGTCGTTGCCACAGATCATCATATCCTCCACACTCTGGGTGTACGTTCACCTGGAATCCGAGTACTGTGAACTCTTCGATACAACCGCTTCGGTAAATGTGAATTACTGTTAGAGAATTGATGTATCCACGTGTCTTTTTAAGCCCGAAGCTCAATTTTTATTATGTTAATATAGAAAATGATAAATATAATTCATTTTAAATTAACGAATGTAATTTATGGGTTATGAAATGACATGGTATACCGAAGATACGAATCGTTATGCAAAAATATCTTGTTTAACTTAAGTTTATTTCAACCATAACAAATGTCAAAAAATAATTGAATAAGACTTAATCAAAAGTACGTATCCGAAATATGGACCCACAACGATTTTTATCTATGAGTATCTCAACCAAAACGTCGTCGTTGTCGCCAATCGTTTATACCTTTCGTTTCCAGATGAAAATTCCATGGGAAATAGGTTTCTCAATAATGCGATTGTTCTGCCTCATCTACCTCGCGCCCTGCCTCATCATCAGTGACATGCACACGGTGCTCAGATACTACAACTCAATCTACTGGATATTCCATTTCTTCTTATTTCTACTAATCGTTGCAGCAATCGCGATATTCAAAATAAGAGACAGTATGCATTGAATGTAACACGATTGATTTTTTTTTGTTTATATGTACCGCTGATGTTAATATAGCTTTATAGAATAAATGCGTGTGGCGAGTTCAGTGTCTTTGTATTTAAAAAAAAGTTAACGATTAATAGATAACAGATGATCGTGTAGGTCCGAAACTAGCCGAGCTATCCCGAAAAAGGTACCGCCGTTAAGCCTGCCAGCTGATTGCCAGCCAAAATACCAGCTGATTGTTATTATATTGTGTTAACATCATGGCAGTGTAAACGTGACTGAACCCCTGCGTTATGAAATACTCGGTTTATAGAAAATACGCGTCTACTAACGTAGGGTTAGGTTAGTTGCACAATTTTCTCATTCAACGAATGACAATTCGGTGGCCTACTTGGCAAAACTATCGTCTAGATGTCAGTATTATCATCTTACACTGCGCGTTGCTGACAACTGTGTTTTGCAATCGGCTGCTTGGAATATCTCTTGCTGTTAAATAGCATAGTTTGCATTATTGAACTGCATACAAAAGGTATGGAAAGAAAACACCGAGGTGTACAACCACATTTAATTTCCATTTAAAATCTTCTAAACGACAATATATTTTGTATATACGCGTATAAGAGTGCGTTAAGACATGGCGTGTACCGCACGATTTTATAATCGCGTGGGAACCGCGCGGGTCTTATTTATATTAGTATTGTCGTAATTGTTCAGACGTAACCGCGCGGTTAGTCAACCCGCGCGGGTACCGCAAACCAACCGCTAGAAAATAGAATCATGCGGCGCCCGCGCGTTTCTGTTACTATGGAGCCGCAAGACAGCATTCATAAGTAATCAGCAACACTTACAGTCATTTTTAATTTGTTTTAAATTACATGCACAGCAATCTATGGTATATTTTGATTTTATTAATAAATTATATTATAACTATTCAACATGATTAATATATAGATAATTATGAATTGATTTATTACACATTCTCTCTAAACTTGTTGCATTATTGTCTGTTAAAAGTCAAATTCAAATTGTAAATTCCCTGGAATAATTTTCTGGTCGCTGCAAGAGTAGCGACTAAGAATATATTACGAAATTGTTGCAAAATTTAAAAACAGTTATAGTGTGATAGATAGAATAGAATTCTCTAGGTCATATTATGATGTATATTATTATCAAATGTTACGATGTTTTACTATAATGTTAAACTACAATAATTCCTGCTGTCAATATTAATAATAATAATTTTACGTCATAATTAAAGAAAATGTCCAAGGTAACAATTTTGAACTAAATTAAAAGAAACAATTCAATATATCAAAACAATTGGAATTAACATAAAACAGTGACTTATGAACAAAGATAACAATAAAATATATTCCAAGCACCTACATTCACGGATAACAAAAAATACTGTATCACAGATATGCCTAAAAATGGAAGACTGTTAACTGGTCGGTGTTTAAAATCTACTAAATAATTCACTCTAAATAAACAACCATTTTCATTTATACATAATATTAATAAATCTCAATATTGCTGTGTACCTTTATGATTATAGCCTAACATATAGCTATAATAGTTATTATTAAATCATAATCCTAAGTTTCCCCTGACTCTACCTAAATCAGTGCGATTTAAAAGGTAAAGTCTCAGCGGAGTGTCTATAAATTATACGACACTAAAATTCGGCATACACGGTACATAAATTGCATAAACATAGAAAAAAATTTCAACTATTCGAAATACAAAATTTGAAAATCGAAATTCGAATGTCAAATTAGTTTTGTAGACGAAGCAAGTTACGGCACACAATTACGCTTATTATACATACAATTCGTGTAATTAAGTCAAACAATCGTTTGATATAAATATTTGTATAGCAAATATATAAATCAGCTTTTATAGACGTCGTAATGTGCGGATATAATCATGTCTGCATAGGTTTGAACTACTTCGCTGTGACGTCATCACTCAGGTGTTAACTTATTGCGTACCGATTATATATTTTTTATGTAGACATAAGCTCGCGTTTGGCTGTTATCTCACCTGATGGAAAGCGAGATGCAGCCTAGTACATAACACACTCGCCTAGAAAGTCCCTGTTCACTTGAACGTGTTGAACAATTCCAGGTTTATACCAGATATAACGTATAATCCGAATCTATTTTCCTCTTATCTTAAAAAGAACATTATCATTCAAAACCGTATTACCTATGATTATTAACAGTTTTTTGACTGTACATCTATTTCGAAATTTTTAACAACAAACTAAAATAATCTATTAAAAACCTCCTATTTTCTAAAACTCATCTGAATAAGTTCTTTCCCTGCCACATAAATATCCACCCATTATAGAAAACGTGCAACTATTTTGATATAAATGTACTTAGTTTCAATGAACATTTTGTTTCAACTGGCTAGTTAAATATACACTGATAAAATATAATTTCAAAGCGAGATTTCACTTACAATTTATGCAAAAACACAAAGACAGACAAGTACAAAGTCATAACGTACTTAGATAGAACAAATAACAAATTTTGTATTCTCGCTTCGTCTTCATAAACAAAATAATAAATTATGAAATCAGAAGTTGAAGTTGAATAAATTTATCTTATGAATACCTAAAGTTTGTATACATAAGTATCATTACAGTTATATTATATATTTATTTAATATTGCAGTTATATATTTTCTAGTTATAATAAGTATATTGGATAAAATTTTATCACTAATATACAACACTGATATAAATGTTTTATTATAATAATTATTGTCAAATAGACAAGTATTTGCCAGCGTGGCAGATTAAGGCCTTAACCTTCTCATTCTGAGAGACCTGTGACCAGCAGGAGAACGATCAAAGGATCGGAGAAAATAAAAAAAGGCAAGTATCACACTCAAGTCAGTATCAAAACGAAACTAAGAAGCAAGGAGGCTATACTTTGCTAAACATAACCCAACAATATGGGAAATTTGTCATATATATCATTTTTAAAAGCAATTCACTTCCTCCCAACATGCAATATTGGTTGATAGGTTCAATGTTTAATTTTAATATATTTTTAATAATAAACTTCTGATAAAACTGTATAACAATGTTATAAATGGTCGTAGGTACATAGGTATGCAGTAGATAGCGCCCGCGCTTGTTACTATTATAATTTTTGTTTCAACGTAATCGTGACTCGAATGTTGGGTTGAAACTTTAAGTTTTAGGTCAAACCAACTCCTATGTACTTCTCAAGTCCATCAGATTTATGCTGTTGCTATCTAGGTAACCGAGTATCAAAGTAAATATTATTATTTCGTAGCATTTTATAAGTCGCCTTATTAATTTTTATTACTATTTTAATTCATATATTTAAATAAAAGATTATTTTATAACGTTTATAAATGACGTACGCTGTAACATAATTACATTTAATACAATTAATGTAAATAAAAAGATTATCGTACACATCATTTATATGTAAATTAAATAATTGTTTCATTATTTTTTTGTCTCTGGTCCATCATGCATATATATTTCATTATAAACAAGTTTTAATAAAAATGCTTGTGGAACCGATACTCCTATATTTTCATAGCAAAATAATAATATTACCAGCAGTGAAAGCCTAGTGGTTAAGAATTCAGCCCCTCTCCCCGGGGGTGCTGGGTTCAAGTGAATGGCGCGCACCTCTTTACAAAAGTGCATTTTAAATTTAAACATCACTTGCTAACGATGAAGGAAAACATCGTGAGGAAATCTGTACACCTAGAATTTATAAAAAAAAATCTAAGGTGTGTGAGGTCTCCCAACCCGCACTTGGCCAACGTGGCGGACTATGGCCTTAACCCTCTCAATATGAGAGGAGACCCATATTCCAACAGTGGAATTATAATGGGTCTATTATTATAATAATATTACAGTATAATATAGCCTCCTTTAAAACAGTCATTTTTCATCATATTAAAGTCACTACATAACTTCTGTTGCATAAATATATTAAATATAACTGTAGGTACATACACATTTACTATTCTCGCTTGATTTCCTCAGCGTTTATATTGATTTGGGGATCTTGAATGATTTTTATATTTTGCACCAGACGCAACTCCATATACTCGACGGGAATTTTCCCTACAGGTTGTTTAGCTGAAATGAAAAGCAGGTGATAACCGTCATAAAACTGTGATAACTGCTAATAAAACATAAGTAGGAATGTCTATTGTCTTATCATAACGCATTAACCTTAGACGATGTAGTCATAATTATTATGAACAACAGCCATGACGCGCTGTTTAATAAATGGAAGTCATTTCATTAGTCCAATTACACGACAATATCATTGTAAATGTACACATATCTATCATTATTATCACAATAAATTAACAGTGTAAAAAAATGGCGTCTTATATTAATGAGGTCAATGGTCCTTTTATTGACAGCTCAAGAAATCGTATCATTGCAAGGTAAACATTTTAATAATGTAAATAAACAATTTATTTCTGATATTCACTGACTTTTCTCCGAGTAAATAATAACGAGAGCAGAACATGTTCTTTTATAAAACTGCTATATTAAAATGTATATTTTTTTAAATTCCAATAATAATATTTCATTATTTTCGTTATTACGCTGTCACGCCAGATCTCTTAAGGGGAGGTAGGGTGATAGAAGTGCCCAAATAAGTGTCGTTACCAATTTGACCAGTTTTTTCTGCATTTATCAACTTTAACACACATGCGAGCTTTGGATACTTCTGACTTTTCCACCAACCAGTATGTGGTTTATTTGTTCACGTTAGGTAAATCTTAATAAACGTTTATAAAATCCGGGCAGTATTTACTTACTGTTATGAGGCGGTCAGGATTCCCTCGGATGTCGATTAAATAAAAAGTCTTTAATTTCCACGCGACTACAGAAACACACCGGTTCCCAAATTCAAGTTTTTAGTCTAATCGTCTAAACACTGCGAGGTGTAGGTAGTAATTAATTTAATATTGCAAATCGGTGAATTTATAAGTAATCGAATAAAGAAAAATATGCATAGTTGTAATATGTGGTAATAA
>DWMG01001074.1:0-16345 GCA_018244855.1 Elbella merops
GCGTGCTATTGGAGAGGCCTATGTCCAGCATTGGACGGGAGTAGGCTGATAATGATGATGATGATGATGGTGATATGTAAACTATCTATGAGGCCTATGTTCAACAGTAGACTGAAACAGGCCGGTGATGATGATGATGTCTACTGTTTTCCAACATATTGTAATTGCTAATTTATAATAGAATAATCTCCTGCTTTGCTGCTTTACTTTCCTACAAAGAGCAATTATATAGCATAGGTCAAGTACATGTTTACTTTTTCTTTACAAAAACATTTATTTCCAGGCTATATACGAAACAAATGGCCGAATGTACAAAGTGGGCAACTTCAAGGATCTGATGTACTACGCGTGCGGCACCAGCATTGACTGGAGCTACGGCACTGCGCACATCCCATACTCCTACTTGATAGAGCTGAGGAGCAAGGAGCACAAGTTCCTGCTGCCGAGAGAGGAGATCCTGGACTGCTGCAAGGAAGTGCTGAACGGAGTGAAAGCATTAGTGGAGTATGTCGATAAGAAGAAATGTGTGAACTGTACGCTCTTCGCTAAGAAATTTCGATGACTTTTTCTTCCGGCCACCATTTTGTAAAGTTGCTTTTGTAATAGCTGGTGTAAACTGTTAAATTATGTAACACTTTAGTAAAAATATTATACGTTTTTTGGCGTTTACCAATCATATTAAATATTTTATTCATGTTTATTTACCTGCCGATCCGTATTGCAGAAGCGTGGGAGAGTATGGTTTATACAGGGAGAGAGGCCTGTACCCAATACTGATATACAAGGTTTGTGTCCAAATGCAATAAAATAGGTGCATGTATATATATTTTAAACTATAATACTTGCATTAAGACAGTAAGTATTATGATTTTCCTTATTATTTTTGATACTTTGAAATGAAAACATCATAAAACAATACGATATTTATTCATTACGTACTTTTGAAATTTGTCGGTTTCTCATACACATTTGTGAACAATTTATACCGAACAATCTTGGTAATCACAAAATAAATAATGTTAAGAATTAGTCGATTTATGGATAACCATCTTTATTAGTAACATTTTGAATCTGACATTTTCTCGACTTGTAGCTTTCTTTCGGATCGGTCGACGAAATCCATGAGACTTTTAACAGCGCTCCATATTTCGATGCAGTTTTCCATAATCTGTTCCCGTGGCAATCTGAACTTGTATCGCTTGCTTCTCAGCTCTATCATGTACGAGAAGGGAATCTTTGCCACGGCGTAGCTCCAGTCAGTGCTGGTGCCGCAGGCGTGGTACGTCATGTCCTTGGTGCTGCCTACTTTGTACGTCTTTCCGCTGGTGTCATATATAGCCTTGAAATTTGAAAAAAGAATATTATCACACTTACGATAATCCATATATTTTTAACTTAACACAAGTTAGTCATTAGTGGGGTCTAGTCCAGCAGTGGATGGAGATAGGCTGATGACGATGTCGATGGCGATGATGAGGTACAGGTTTAAGATCGGCTTTAATCTTACCTGATAGTAATTGAGATGTAGTATGTTAGCTTAGACATTTCTATGTGAGCGATAGCCTATGGTACAATATACGATATTAATTCTAACATGGTCATCTTTCCCCTTGTGTTGTAATGAAATAGTTATAAAAGAAACTAATAATTGTTTACACATATAATATATAAATAGACCATAAAGCTTAAAAAACATTCAAAACATATTTAAACATAATATGTACCTAATATTTTTCGGTCTTATTTTAAAATAATTTAAATATTCTTATCACAATTGTGGATATCTCTCTAGTTTTAATATCAATTTTATTTTTATTTGTAACAGAAACACAATATATTAGATGACACATTTTATACGGTAGTCAAATCCCGGTTAGACGCAACAGGATTTTGTATTTTATTCAATGATACAATTAGGTACGCCTTTTGTTAACAACAATAAAGCATAAATAAGTACATAACTCAATGATAAATGAATGCTTACGTTTTTCGGAGTTTATTAACGAATTTAATGTTTCTGATATTCATGTTCGTTTTTACTACCGACTGTACAATTAAAAACATATTCTATTGATATTCGAATATCTTGTCTATCTATATATGTTCTTACACGGACGTGTTACCCTTGCCATGATCGCGCCTCCTTCCAGCAGGCTCAGGTAGTCCGGACACGGCTCGGTCTTGTGGCCCCATGGGAATATGATCAGCTCGAAATAGCTATGGAACGAGAGGAACACTTTGAAAGGTATCGTTGAGCCCAAAATTGTGTCCTGAAAATAAATAAGGAGTGGTGTAATTTCGGTGACATTATAATACATTTTATATATATGAAGTTCACATTTTATTTATAATGATATAGCGCAATAAAATTATTATTGTAAAATTTTTAGTTTTGCGCTGTTAAACACGGTTCTTTTCTCGGAATGAGAAAAATAAAATCATTGAGTGTCACGCTGGCTAAATGTGGGAGCTCTAATCACCCTAATTACAGCATTCTAATGATAATAGATAAATTGAAATCAGTGTAATGTGAACACACCCTTACAGCAACCGCTTCAGGTTCCGAAAAAGGCTCCGGTCCCCTGTAGAACACGTTGTTTGGTTCATTTGACGATCCTTCATCTCCGTTTTCGCCCCATGCGTAACTATAGCAACGTGCAAAATTTAAATTATGTGACGATTTCTACTACACATATAACAGCTACGTTCTTTGTTACGCTAACATCGTTTATGCGTTATTGTATACGTCTTTGTTGTGTTATTCGTTCCATATTTTTTTTGTAAAACACAAAAATATGATTATAAATTCGTTGTCAGGCCTCTGGTATTTAGTTTGATTTTCCTAGCACCCTTTATTGCTGTCTGACACATGTCAAGTTTGTCTATCCATGTTATATATACATACTTTGGTGGTTAAACATAAAAATGTAGAATCAGTAACGCTGTACGCAAACAGTTAATGTAAGGTATAGTTTTAATAGTTTTGACATTTTGCAAAAGGTATGTTAAGCCGTAATACATCGTTTTCAACTTTATTATTTTTTGTTCTTGCAAGGTTTGCATAATGTTAACAAAATTGACTCATATATGTCAATATAGGACTTATATTAATTTATAATTATGATCTACTTATTGAATACTTAATTGATCTCATGTCGTCAAAAAATACAAGACCTTCAATTCACATTAATCTCTCCAAAAAGATAATTGTGCAATTAATATGTATATTTCTTATTCAAAACAAAGAAACCCACCTGAAATTCCTATTCAAATCTACGCCAACGCACTCGCCATCATACTTCGCTTTGTTTTTCCTCCACATCCTGTCTCGAGTGTGCGTGTATTCATAGCCATCAGGATTTAATACTGGCACTATATGCCTGGTAAAAAAGACATAATATACAATACTTTAAAAATAGAAAGAAAGAAACGAGGAGAGGACGAAATAAGAAAACGATTGGCTCGTCCAACATATTATATAAGAAGTAAATATATTAGCAATAAAAGAGGAACAACAAAGTAAACAAAACACAAGCATTAAAAGAAATAAAATTATAAAAAATTACAGGAACGGCTAAATTGTGACAGAACTTCTGTTTGATCAATGCCAACCATTTAATTACACAATCTTTGATCTTTAAATTCATTCGAGCATTAACCCAATTAAATAGGTGTTTAATTATTTGTTCAATGCGTGTGAGATTAATTCAGCAGAAGTTCCTTAATAATTTACAGTTTTAGCAATATTATTTAAAAAAAAGTGTAATTGGGAAAAAGCAGTACTACAGAATCGATATACACTTACCAGTCCTTATTTGTGATGGAAGTGGAGAGGCTGTGAAAGTTTTTGGCGAGGACATCGGCCAGGTACGTGAGGACTGCCGTGCTGATCCACTCCCGCGGGTGGATCGACGCGTCCAACCATACCGCGCTATTGCTGGCGTCGCTGTTCGATATCTTCAACATCTAAATATTTGTATAAGGAATAAATACTAACGTAACGTAACATCACGCCTACAATGCCTAAAGATGTAGGCAGAGGAGGGTAGTACACTCCCATGTTTCACTAGTTACGTTTACGTCCCATGGAATAGGTGGTGAGCCTATTGCCATTCACCGAGCACAGATCCTGAGTCACAACTAGAAATTCTAAATTTAAAAAATTTAATAAATACTATGTACATTGCCGGAAATAACGAAATTAAAGGACATTTTCCAAGGCTTTAAATGTCTACTGCTTTTGCTAAGGCGAGTATGAATTAATGCATAATATAGGTCATAGGCACTTCATACAATGGTTATACTCTGTTTGAGGTTGGCAGTGAATAAAACAAATTCGTTTCTCTCTATTACCAATAGACAGAGCTACTCAGAGTAGACTCTTGGTCCATTGCCTGATGTGACTCAACCAGTATTTTTGGCATGCTTGTCTTTTATTTTTTATTAGAACATAACGGTTATTGTAACATTAATAGCTCTATCGAAACAGTGTATGACAGTTCCTATTTTAAATGTTTTAAGTTCAATAAAGTAATAATGATCAAAACGGTCTCGAATATCACTACATTCGTCACATCGTCTATTTGTATAAGTCTGTCACTTAATAAAAATACGATTGTGTTTTGTTATACAAAGGTATAAATATTGTATTATTTTACCTTTATATCCCTGCCTTCCACTGATTTACCGATGACGCACACCGTACAAATGGCTGGATAGTCTTTTTCCAACTCATCAATAAATGAGTATATTACATTAAGCCTGTGGTATTTCTTCCAATCCATTAATTTTACTGGAAATTTACAGTGTGCCTATATAAACATGAGATCAATTTTGCTACAAGTAATTATATTTCTCGATAATGAGTTAATATTTGATTTACCTTTTCTACGCTTGGGCTTATGTGACGGGATTATGTGTTTCATGCTCCTAAGGCTTCTTGGTATTCCATTGGGAAAATTGCGTTCTGAAATATATTTTATAAATAGCACTGATAGCCTAGTGGTTAAGAATTCAGCCCCTCATTCTGGGAGTGATTGGTTCGAATCCATGGCGCGCACCTCTTTACAAAAAGAACGTTTTAAATTTAAATATCTCTTGCTAACGGTGAAGGAAAACATCGTGAGGAAACCTACACACCTTGGAATTTATAAAAAAAAATAATTCTAAGGTGTGTGAAGTCTACCAAACCGCACTTGGCCAGCGTGGCAGACTATGGCCTTAACCCTCTCAATATGAGAGGAGACCCATGTTCCAACAGTGGAATTGTAGTGGGTCGATTATTATTATATAATATTGGACTACACGATTGAAATAACCAAGAAACATATATAATAATATTGGTGTTTTCATCTTACTCACTTTTAGTTTGTGTACCATTGTCGGTCTTAATGGTTTTAATGGATTCGTCATCACTCTCTGCAGAATCATTATCATTATCATCAAGAAGATCATTCTTTCGCAATGTGTTCGTTGACAACAAAGAAGGGTATGGTCCATGTTCCATTTGTTTATATTATTTCCCAATAAAAAATCTACTTTTGTAAGATAATTATATTTTATTAGTATGAAAATATTACACCGTCTAATTTAATTACATTTCAGTACCATTTAAAGGTTATATTTCCTTTACAGTTCTTGAGTGTGACGTGACGAATGTCAAATTACATAGACGACTAGTTCATGACAGTTTTCAAAATAACCTTTTTTTGAAATTCGTTTTTGCTTGAAATTTTTGTTAAAGGTCGATGAGTATGTCCAATTTTTAGTCCATGTACACACATGTTCGTATCTGATGGTATTAATTGGTGCCGTTAGAATTTTTATTTATTTTGTAAATTGTAATTTATGTATACAATATGTATCTAGATTTTAATTGTTAATGAAATGTTTTGAAAATGTCTTAATTTATGACACCATCTTTAATGTTTTTTGAGTTATATCATAACATAGTCTTAAATATCACAATTGTTTTTAATCGGATTTTTAACTGTTTTTAATTGCTAAGCGTTAGCAATACGCAGAGGAAATTCAATAGAAAACGGACATAAAAGTTGGCAGTGAACTGTAGACTGGCGGCGGCTACTAAACTATTTACCTCAGTCCGACTGAAATAACTTTTCATTGTAAAATATCGGGATGGAACTAAAATGAGAACAAATTACTGGGCGGGATTAGAAAACCAACGGTGGAAAACTGCGACAACAACGCGCCGCTGATGGCCGCGGACTGCAAGCGTTTGACGTGCGCGGGCTTATTCTGATGTTAGCGTGAAAAACTTCGATTTTATTCATATCGAAGACGCACTACAGGCGGTTAAGGGAAGACATTTATTGTATTCGATACTCTCTGATCAACCCGTAAGGGCGCTAGCGTAATGAAATAATAAATAAACTGTAAAAATATTATAAAGCGTTTGAAAAGCTGGTAATTCAAGTACATTTATATATTTCGCGCGGGAAACAAGCAGCCGGGCAATTTGATATTAAGTGTTTATCATTATCTATGCAGCATTCGATATTCGAGTATGTATGGTCAAATGGAAACCAGAATCAGGCCTCGATACTTCAGCCGCTCAACTTCGCGCGCACAGCGGGCCGGCGCACTAATTGCACACAAACGAGACTGATTGGAACAAATCCGCTTTATACTAGTTCTATTTTAATGTAGTTATCTTTATACTTCAATTGTTGGACTGTATACTGCACGTTAGACCAGTATACATATGAATAAAATTGAAGAGACCGTTTGTGATGTCAAAATAATGTAAAAACATTATTATTGCCTAATCAGTGCTTGAGGAAATAAATACGGTAGGTATATACATATAACAAAAACGTAATTTTTAAAATTTTTGTCGGTCTGTTTGTTCTGAGTAATCTCCGAAACGGATGATTCAATTTTGACGGGATTTTCAGTGACAGGTAGCTGATATGAGTTAGCCTATTTTCAAAAATAATAGGCTTCCATAGAAAGAAATTATATCCATAAAGAGCTGTAAACCAAAAAATCCTTCAATAGATGAGCATGTATAATAATTTTAATGAATGTAGAAGAGAAAAAAAAGTCAGCCGGGGTCGTAATAAGTGGAAATCATTAATCTCTGCTTACAACTATGTGAAATAGACGTGACAACATGTACATACATATTATATGTACTAATAAGTTAGTTACTAGCTGATTGGAAGGCAAGTGATGAATGTACAAGAAGCTTGTGACGTAAGGATAGAGATAATTCGTAATCGGTGCTGACTGTCTACCCCGCAAGAAATCCGGCATGACGATAAAGTAATACTTACTAATAATTGGTATATTCTTTCTTATATTTCATTTGCACTGGATATGAATATACATATATTAGGTGTTAGTTAAAAAGTTTATTAGTATTTAGCTTAATCAACGAAATTCACTTCTAAACAAAAATCTATAAATGAACAGCTTAAACCTAATTAAATTAACTGTTATTGTTTACATATACCTAATAAGCATTATACAAAAAAAAACACATCTCTTTCTAAAATATTCTTCAGTTGAACGCTTATTCAGAGTGCATTCATACATTTCCCATCCCCATAAACAGGCGGGAAGCACGTTGTTTACCTCGCAAAGTGCATTTCTCGAAAGCTAATCTGGGCTAAAAGGCGGAGGGTCGCAAGTTCGAATCCCGTCGCGACTGTTAATTAACGCGATCACAATAGTGGCGTGAACTGGCGTCCTTCTAATTGAATCTTAGGATGTTTTGCTTTCGTTTATTTGTTATATGTTGCGAAACGATTTGAAGTAACTGTGAAAAATAAGTAATAACTTTTACTTTGGGTTTTTGTACTAATAGACATACATGGAAATATATGAATGCTGACTGCCTCGTTGGTTGAGTGGTTGCAGGTATGACTGCAGATCGAAAGGTCCTGGGTTTGAATCGCGGCTCGGGTACCTACTGTTGGATTTTTCTAATTTAGATTTACTAGTAGAAATTGGAGGTGGTGGCTTGTAGCCTGGATCTGTGCCCGGTGGAGTACTGCACTTCTTTGGCTACCTGTTCGGGGCGTGATGTTAGTTTTTTTGTACTTAATAAAATTCATCCAGGTATAGGAACGGGTTTGATTGCAACAATCAACTTAAACCAACAATGATCAATCAAGCAATGCTCCGATGTTAAAGTCAGCTGTCTCTTTGACCAATTAACCGGACAAATGGCAGTTGAGGTCGGAAACGCAGCCGGTCATCTGATCACACCTCCCGCCGGAGTCACTGCTTCAATTAATTGACAGAACCTAATGTCACATAAATGATTGTAATGTCACATGAATGAATCTAATGTCCATTAAATATGTCATAGCTGGATCGCTTTTTGATCATCTATAAATAAATCATCTATAAATATATACATTTTGGTATATATGGTATTGTTATTATATATCACGCCAGGTCCATTATGGATCATCAGAGAGCACCGAGCGCTAAATATGCCCGACTGCGATAAAGGTATACCGGAAATGTATCTGTATCTTTGTTATTACTGTTATTATATCGTGACGCCAGATTTCCTTCGGGGCAAACAGAAAGTATCGAGTGCGAAATATTTCTATCCTTACAGACTAGACGTGCTTTTTGTACAGTGATCAATTTGTTCATGTCACTATCAGTTAAAATTGTAGTCTATAATAAGCGCAGTGTCGCTTCATACCTCTTGACAATCTTATGATTTAATCCAGAACAGAACGCAATAATGCCTCGAAGCGGCCGGGGTCTATTTTAATGTAAACCGGTCCGTGTAAACAAGGCTTTTGTTGGCTTCCTACGCCGCTGGCGATGCCAAAGTACAGTTGATACAGACGTTCAACAGCTCACTTTACAGCCATTACATTTACAATTATTTTATAGGACGACGCATGTTTTATTATTATATTAACGCACCGGGTCGTTTATGGGGTAAGCAGATAACACAATGCCAAATTATATTCTTGCAGAGCTGATGTGCTTCTTCAACATTTATCACTCTCATCATACTGGCCAATCGGTAATGTTATTTTTAATGCAGTTCATTGTTACACAATTGTCTATAAATGTTTATATATTGTTAAACAGAGGGTTTTCTATTTGGGTGTGGAGTCTTGGGTCGGCTGCATTAGGATGCGTCAACTCAATGAAAGTAAATTGCATAAACACTAAGATTTTCTGTTTATTTTAATAATATGGGTATAAATAGGCTCTAGACTCACCACCTTTTGTGGGATTTAAATGAAATCGGTGAAACGTGGGAGTGTACTACACTCCTCTGCCTACCTGGGATTACAGGTGTGAAATTACGCTAAATAAGATACAAGAACATATTTCAACGGAGTGTCACAGCTGATGTGTGTTTAAGCTTTGCTAAAGTCGGAGGGGAGATGGTAGAATCAAAAAATTGTGCTTCCAATAAGGGACATCATTAATTCTCGCCGCTCGCCGGCCGTGCTGGGGGATTGCCTGCATTACTCTAATAGCTTCTGAGAGAAATAACAGATCAATAGCCGGCCAGACATTGTTTGTGGTCCGCTTTGATTGCGCCGGTTGACTTTGTTGCGTCGTACTAATATTACGTAACATAACATCGTGACTATATTTCCCTAGACAGGTAGGTAACATAACATCACGCTTGGTAGCCCCTAAAGACGTAGTCAGATGAGTGCAGTATTCCTAATTTTCATTTGTTATATAATACGTGCCATGTAATAGGTCATATGTTTAGATAATGAGAAGCATAATCATCAACTTCTCAGTGTCAGTTGGATTATTACTCAAATGTTAATGTTTTTATAATATAACAACAACACAATATATAGATAGGTACTAAAGTTTTTATAATATAATTAATCTGAAGTTAAGGCGGTGTAGGTACAATATTTAATTAGTCGTTAGTCTAAGTTAGTTAATCGGCTAATTGTTAAAGTCCGATCTTTCACCAAACAAATACACTACATTGAGAAAGATGTTCCAGTTTAAAAACGTATGGGGATGTACAGATGTGTAATGTATACATTTTGACCAACATATGTGCGTTCACATACACAACTGCGTTATACAAATACTGTGTCCCGAATAATGTATTCATCTTGTTCGAGTCAAAACCAAACAAGTCAAACGCCAATAATATTACCGTCATTATTAACATTCTTCGAATATATTCCAGCGATTGGTAGTTAGAACGCAGCTCGGCCCCTCGGTGCGCCGAAGTATTTCTTTCCAATAATTATCCGACAAAAACATCCCAAGATTGTTGCGGAGTTCGTTAGGATCTTACGGATCCCCTCCTAAGCAGAATTAATGATTCCCTTTATTGAAAGTTCAATTTTTTGATTAGGAAGCGAGGCCCCCGCCACGGACTTCCGCGCCCCGAGAACACTGTTCAAACGCCGGATAACAGGGTATTTATTTGCATTCGGTCAATACTGATTTGATTTATATTTAAAAAGGTTGAGCATTTCCTCGTCGGTTCGCTCCAAAAAAAGGTAGGCGAAGTGAGATCTGAAAAGATATTTCCTGCGGGATGTTTGTCGGGTTTTATATCGTCTTCTCATTGTGCATATATGTACATATATGCATCAATTTAAAAATGATGTACCTATATATATGTATATTGCTTATTTATTAAATTAAGCAATATTAAAAGCAATTGTACCTACTCTGCGTATGCTCTGTCTACCGTATGGGAAGTACCTAAGTGTAATAATATGTATAAGACAATTTACTCTTAAATGAATTCGTTATATTCGTTATAACGAAGATTTTATTCACATTTTGTTCCTCAATCGGTATCTTGACTGATCAGTCTTTATTATTATATAGAAATGTATTTCTACAATATGTTGCTATATACTAGAAGCTAGTTTAACTACGAGCAGGTGAGAATCAGGTCAAGCGAAGCAACCAAGGTGGAATGGTTCGAAATAAATTGTACTGAACTCAGTAGCAGGTACAAATAGCTATGGTACAGGAGGGAAGTACAGCAATCAGTTGGAAGACGATGGGCTGCCGGACTGAGCCGGCAAGGTTCCTATTTGTTACCAGCGCGCTCTGACGTACGTGTCATTTGTTTACCTTCAGTTAAACTGGGTTAAGTTTGTTCCCTGTGCGGGGAAGGAACGCGTTTCGAGTCTAAGTGAAAGAGAAAATAGTACGATCTGCTCTTTATCAGTGTAAAGGTTAAAGATGATGGTGATGGTGCTGATGATTGATGATGATGATGGATTGAATGTGGAGCTGATCTCACATTTCTTTTTTAATTGTAATTAAAATCTAATATAATATTGCACTAAAACCCTGGTATTCTTTGAGTGTTTTGGCTAATAGGGTAGTGTGAGACTGAAGAGGTTCCGGAGATCGGTTCTAAGTAATCTGGTTTTTCATAATTTTAAGTAAAATACGAAACTACTTAACGCTTCATATGAACAACAATTATGAAGAGCAATTCTAAAAGTTTTTCAATATTTTCATTAATTGCATTTTGTGTTCTTTTTGTTATACATTCGAGCCAGGAAAATATTTATTTACCGAATGATATAAATAATATGACGTAAAACCATTCCTAGCCAACAATAATTATCGACACGTTCAGTGAGGTCTGTAATTTGTCAGCGAGGCGTTGGAAGATAATTTAATTTAGTTTCTCAACTGCCGCCTACTTATAGCCCCCCGCCCCTCTCTTCGGCATTTGATTATAAGGAACAATTTAGTAAAAGTTGTTATACAAGTTATATCTGATACGTTCACATGTGTAACTACATAACTAATCTAACTGTAAACAAGACTCTAAGTCTTACCTACAATTCCATTATGCGGTCTTTAATAGAAAATGTCAATAACGCAGATGCACTTTCGTTATGCACTGAGACATGTGTATAATTTAACTTGCACGTATACGAAATATAAAAAGAGCTACATTGTCCCCGAGGTGCATCTTACTCTGACCCGCTTGCGAGAGCTAACAAGAGCGACGTGCCCCAGCGGCCGCGCGCCGACCGTCCAGCCGCGGGGTCTTCCGGCTCTTTCTTTGTTCAACGAGATCTTTCCGTTCCGTTGTTGCTTTGATGCGCCTCTCCAACTAAGAAGTGGAAATGGTAGACATGAAACAAGCGTTCTTTTTTATTTCTTTACTATTATGGTATCTGTTTTAAAATACTATACACAATGGAATTTAATTTGTATTTTCCACATATTTCACTTTTATAACTAAGTCAAATATTGGTATATATATGTATGAAGTTAAATTCATAATATTATCATCATCATCATCATTATCAGCATATTTCCGTCCACAGCTGGACTGCTGCCTCTCCAATAGCACGCCACTGATCATTCATTACTATAATTATCTCGATAATAAGCAAGTACGCACGCACACACGCATACGCATTCACACACACACACGCACATACACACACACGATATCAACATCACACATAGATATAAATCAGAAAGTACTCAGTCCCTAAATATATCTCATTTACAAACTTGTTTCTTATTAAAAATGATACATATTGATCCTTTTATTCTGTTGTGTAACATAGCAATACGGTTGAATGATTTACATATATATGTGTACTATACGGCTCGGCAGTCGGCAAGTCGGCAGTCTGTTCTAATTATGTAACCCAATCACCGTGAGAATGCACCTTGCTTCACGTCTGTTCCCTAACTGGAAAACTTCATTACTACACTGCACTAAACGTGGTGTATTAGTATCCAGGATTTATCTCATCCCGCCTACGAATATTGCGTACATTTCATTTTCCTTTATGATAACTGCCTTCATTAATATTTATTTTTTAAGTCATCAATTACATTGTATTGAATTGGTTTGTTAATGATAATGAGATAGAAAATTATATAACTAAGCAATATGTATAAAACTCAGTATCATTCATAAATAGTACGATCAATGAATAGTACCTACCATCAATGGAGTGTACGATCCATGAACAGTACGAGAAATGAACAGAACGATCAATGAATTGTAGAATCCGTGAATAATACGATTCATGAATAGTACGATCAAGAAATAGTACGATTTGTGTATAGTAAAATAAATGTAAGTATTTTTTGTGTTACATAATTTGCTCCGTTCGAATCATTTCATTTGTATTTTAATACCCGCATTATTACAATAAGTTAAATATTCACAAGTGCATAAATATTTCACAAAATTGTAATAAGTTAAATGTATACACATAAAATACAGCGTGTATGTATGATACGTCATTAGAAAACATGCAGACCTTTTGAAAAATACATCAAGTAATAAAAACGATATAAAATATTAAAGCGGGGTACTCTACGGTCGGGAGAAGCTGACTTGTTCTACCGCAAACATTTGAGCGATAAGCGTTGTTTTTTAAGTGAAGAGAACTAACGAGCCGGTAGCAGTCATAAGGTAATTCCTACTAATTGACATGTGGTACGGACCGCTGTTGATACTGAATAGAAAAGGACTGTTAAAGATTGTTCTAGGTGTGCGCTATTTAGGGGTTTTTGTGTAATGTAACGTAGAACACCCTCGAGCTAAATGGAGTGACGATGTACCCAAAGTGGCTGGCAACGGTTGAAGAGCTAGGATCGAGCTCAGGCGTGCTATTGCAGACGCCTATGTCTAATAATGGGTGGAAGTAGGATGATGGTGATGTTGAAAGATTTTTCTTTATTTTATAAAAATGCCTTCTAATGTCCACCAGTTAACGTAGAATTAAATAATTTGGTTCATCATTATCTGTATAAAATGAGCCCTATAAAGTAACTAATGAAAAGTGGGAGTCCACATTCCAATGGTCAGCTCTAAGGGGAAATACAAGCGTGACGTCATGTTATTATTTGTAGTTTTTCTAAAGTTGATAAGATTATCACTTATCTGGTTATACTTTTATTATAATATCATCACGCTAGGTCATTTACGGTGTAGCAAGACTAAATAGGCGTAGGACCGCAAAATATTTCAACTGGTCCAGTAGGTCAAATTGAAAATCATCTTCATCATCACATCAGCCTTTAAGGTTCCGCTGCTGAACATAGGCCTTGCCCAAGGCCACATATTTTTAAAAATATTGGCTCGCTTGCTCGTCAATCTCCTGTGGCGTTGATACGAATCATTCATCCCGTAGGATTTAATGTTTGCCCTCGTTAGTCGTAATAAGACGAGTTGTATCAGTCAAATATTGGTTTTGGAGAGTTTTTATATATTGATTAACGGAGTTTTTTATATGAGTTCTTGTAGCGATAAAAATAAATACTTATCTTCCTCAATGCGGAAGCATGAGGCACTTCCTGGATAGGATTAAAATTATTATTACATCACCGTACGTCTGTTAAGGCACAGGCTGAGAACACCGAGTACCAAATATCTCTGTAGGTACTTATACTCGTAGATCTAACGCGCTTTTTTACATTTGTTATTCTCTTCATACACATGCTGGTTTCGAAAATGTAATTACAATGCTTTTAAAACATTATTATTAGGAGATATATCATCTCAAAATTTTCATTGAATTTAATAAATAGTAACGCATTACGCAATTAAGAAATTAATCTAGTTAATGTCGTAACTGTATATCTACATAAAAAAAAATGAATCGCTAAATGTGTTGCTAAGCGTAAATCTCGAGAACGGCTGAACCGATTTGGTTAATTTCTTTTTTATTGTATTTCATAAAGTCTGAAGAATGTTCTTACGGAGAGAAAAAACGTAAATAATACGGGGAAAATAGTAAAATTAACAATTTTATTTTCACACACCACTCTGTCCTCAATTGTAAAACATTTGACGTCAATCGAAACAAAACAAAGGTGCGTTAGGATTATCTTTGATATGCCTTCAAGTTTATTAGAGGTTGCATTAATGAAAATAATATGAACCCAAGTGTAATTCAATCAATTTACGTCCAGCGAAGCGGGCGGGTATCAGCCAGTACATATATACATATATAACTATACTTATATGTATGGTGAGTTTAAGAAATATAGACACGAAAATCTTTCATGACTATAGCAGCTGTTAATTCTTAGACTCTGCCTGCCCTTACAGCAAATAGGTGGGGTAATATATACGTATAAACAACTATAAGTACAATATTTTATGTACTGTTATAATATTATTTTGAAATAAGTAACTCAATAAATTATATAATAAATTTAATTGCAATAATTGCATACCTTTCAAGAACCAAATGTTTCTTACAAGCGTACTCATTATATGATGTTAATACCAGAATTTCTAGACCTTGTATCTCCTTGTATTTTCTAGAAAATTCGATTCGATTAAAATAATAATACACATTACATTAAACGAGATAGGCTCAACGCAATAAACTCGAGACGCTCGGTTCTTACGTATCGGATCATTAACATGACTACTCGACTTATACGTCGCTATGTACGAACATCAAACCTAAAACGGTAGTTGTGATAGTTTTAGTTTCCACTGTTATCTCAACATCCTAACAAAGTTTTGCCGATATCCGTTCCAACATAACAAAATGTGTTCTACACGCCAGTTAGCCTGACACTCGCTGTTGTTTTCTCTTGGAGAAAACCGAGGGTGTTGGGTCCGTTGTAAGATGGAAGCGGGGTCTCGGTAGCGTGGTCGGGAGATATAACGGTGGTAATGCGTTTGGGGTGTGTTTTTGGTTTATGTCGCGTGAAATTTTATTGGCGCGGACGCGAGCGCCGGCGCCGCGCCGCCGCGGCCGGCCAGGCTGGAGGATTTGAGATAAATGAATGGTAATTGGGTAATATTTAGAATGCGCTTTTACTGATCGCGATTGATTTAATTTCCGGTATGAATATGGTAGAGGCGCGGCAGGTCTGCAAGGATAATATTTAGCACTCCGTGCCCTCTGCCTACTTCGTAAGTGATTTGCCGTGAAGATTAGTATAGATGTGAATTTTCGGAGTGTCTATTTTATTTATACTTTTTTTAATGATACGTTAGTACAATTAGTTAACTCCCTATAATAGGTACAGGGAAGGGACTTTTTACATGTAACTGCTATTCTTGACGAGTAATGAGCAAAGTTTCAAATCCCAAACGTCTGTGTAACATTTTTTAAATTAAACAACCCGTAAATTAAACAACCCGTAAAACTTGCTCACTTTGCGCACTCATGACGATCACCACATCAATACTGCATATTATTAATTAAAAATTAATATCCGAAATAACATAAATTGAGAGCTGCTTAAAATTATAATGCCCTGGTAGATTTCATATTTCATGAAACACATTGAATTTAAGCTTAAAATATTCAGTCCTATGCAAAAATGACCTCATAGCTGAGCGACATTAAATATTTAGTCAGTCCGCTAAGAGGGAGACCAG
>DWMG01001075.1:0-16344 GCA_018244855.1 Elbella merops
ATTGTTATATTACATCTGTTTAACAAAACTATCTAGACTAGTCGAAATTTTAGAACGTTCTCATAAGAATCAATGAATTGGTCAATTTGGCATACCTCAGGGCGATTTAAATCATCAATTCGTTATATCCGGGATCGCGGGCAGCGCGCCAACATGGCCGCCGGAAATTGTCATTGCCACGTAATAAGTGGAAGGGAAAATGTTTTCGTTCGTTTTCCTGTATTCACATTTTCATCTACAATAAAATATAGGAATATCGTTGTAAAGCGCCACTAAAAAACTAAAGCGCAGGACAATAACTTTTTCATCTGATCCTAAAATAGATTCGCACAAAATCTGGGTTTTGATAACTATACGACTGAAAAAGTGTATAAATAAAACGATTAGGTAATATAAACGAGAATATTTGTAACATAAATTACATTACATTCCGAGAACTTGTAACAATTAGCTGGAAAAAAGTAATATCTATCAAATACTGCTTTTTCCAAGATTTACTTGCCCTGTGAAACGTTCCCGTTGATCGTGTTTTATTACAATTAACAAGAATAATACTTGTCCGGAAAATTTGAGGAACTTAATAGAAATACTTTGTATTTAACAGATTTGTACCACAGCCTGAAAAGATATTCATACACCGTGCCATAATATTTATATAGATAATAATGTTTAATAATAATATAATATTAATAATATATGATAATATTTGTAATATAATATAATATTTGTCTCCATTTAAGAATTTTCTTTCCATTCCTGGGTCTGCTGGAAGAGATTTCTTATAGGAGTAAGCAGACCCTTGTACAAAGTCTCTATTTGATCATTAGTTTTAAGTATTAAGTGTACAAAAATAAATAAATAAATAAATAAATAAAATGTTCATCTAGATCGGGCAGGTCTGATCTAGTCTAGGAAAGGTTTTCTAATTTTAATAGACTACCCTACTTTAATAGATTATACCAAGAACATATACGACAAGACCTGGAAAAGGTAACTAAATTTAATAATTTAAGCCTAATTGGTCTTAAATATGTATCTAACTGGCTAGTAATCCAAATAAGAACCGTGTATCTGTTGCTATGGTAAACTTGTACCAAATGTAAACCTAATAAGAACGGACTAATGTATTAAAAAGTGTACTACACTGCTCTGCCTACCCCTTCTGGGATTACAAGCGTAATGTTACGGATCAGTTTCCGTGTATATATTTCAATAAGCAAAACTTACATTAGATAAGTAATTACAGTTAAGTTTTCAGAAGATTCGCAGATAGTAGCAGTAGATCTTATGTTGTTTTAAAATATACCTAGTTGAAAGTTGGTTGCCTTTCAAACTATTTTTACACGCAACGGCCCCACACTCATTACCTATTCGTATCAAAACAGAAATTATTCCCCACATTATTTTCTTAACCTCGATAATTTCTAGTTACAAAGAAGGCGAGTTTCCCTTAATCTAAACGACTTCGAGTTAAATCGATGAACTTATCGCTACTTCTGAGTAAAGCTTAACTTGAAGTACTTAAGAAAATTCTCGAAATGTAAAAGCATTAAGAAAATGTAAACAATAAATTGTCGGAATGCCTGTTGTGTTAAATTCTTTGATTACCCGGTAATAGTTAGAACAGGAGGTTAGATGTTAAAGATTATTTATGTTTTAGAACTTTCAAGGAAAAAACATAGTTTTTGGCAGAACTCTGTATACAAGAATTATCGGCGGAAAGCTCAAAGTACCTACTTCTATACTGTACCTGGTAATCAAAGATATGGAGCATTTTAATGCATTAACCGAAGCCAGATATTTTTATCCATAAGTACTTACAAGTTCAGTTGTTTAGTGTAGGACTTTTCTAATGGTTGGCATTCGGTCTGAGAGTAAACCTACTGAATCCATCACCTGTCTTCAGCAAAGGTTTATATTTCGATACACTGCCTTTTCCGAGATAAACAGAGAATTGTTGGTACCCAAAGCATTGGAATGTAAGCCTCAACTACAAAAATTTTGGTTTCCTATTTTCTTCGAACGGAATATTGGACTTGGTTTTATCAGCGAGCATAACTACCTTCAAAACAAATAGAATTTATACAGTGCGAATAGAGATACCCACATTGCGTAGAAGTTCGAACTTCCAATGACATTCTATATACTTTAAAGAACTACTAAGCAGCGGAGGGGGTCCAAACGATCATTTGATTTCAATTCATTAATTCACCGAACACCTAAAGAGTTCTTCAGATGGTAATAAAAATGCAAAGTCGGGAAGTTTCGTAAACGACCGAACGCCTGTCGGTGGGGCGTCTGCGGGTGCCTTGGGTTCTAGCTGCATTGGGGGCTAGCAAAGAGTCATCCATTGTGGGAATTGTTTCAAGATCGTGTGAATAATAAGGTACAGGTAATATCTAAATTATAATTTCAATTTCAATTGATCGAATACATATTTAACCTTAACTAATTGACATTATGTGGGCAGTGACAAGTAAATGAAGTGGAACTGAAGTTTAGAATGTTAAAAATGTTTTTTTTTTATTATTTAGTACAGAGATAATATTTATTTTAAGACCAAATAACACTATCTACAATACTAGTAACAATGCAAGGTCTGTCAGACCGCTCATGGTCATCTTGGTCAATTATGTCCTTACTCTTTTTACTCTTAGACGAGATACGTATTTAACCGTGAAGTGATAACTATTTCGTGACACATACATATTGTCACGCCCGTTTCCTACAGAGGTTAGCAGAGACTAAGAATTTCTACGTTCATTCATGTGTTGATAATGATAGTGATATGTAGATAATTGTATAGAAATGGTTATATCATCTTAACATCTTTTCCAAGTAATGTTTATATATCATGTAGAATACTTTATAAGTTGCGAACAAAACAAGCTTGTTTGCAGTTCACCGGATGTAAGGTGACGCCAGCTTTGATAGAGATATATAACCCAACTTGTGTGGAACATAGAAGTTCAGTCATCGAAACTCTTGAGCACTACTAAATGCCTCATTAATATAATGCTTTCAGTGCCAACATGCGGTGGAAAACGTTCCGGGTTCGATACCCAGCCAAGCAGGCTCTCGAATGTTGAACCTATACATCTATTTCGAATCTCGTTCTTAGTATTTGTCAAAAAAATGCCAAAATAAAGAATGACCCTTGGCTCTGTATTGGATACAACTCTTTACCACGAAAAATTTTTGCTTTAAACATAAAGAAAAAAAAATTTTTTTAAAGTGCTAATAACTCTATGACACAAAATGTCAACAAATCATGAGTTGGGCAGGACGTTTAAACGTTGACCATGCTATGTACCCACTGATACCATCCCATCTATAATAAGATGACATTGGAAGAAGTAGACAAACGGTTTTCAAAGTTAACTCCAGATAGATAGTCCACTAATAAGTCGATGTACAGTACCACCCATACTCCATGTTAAGTCTCCAACTGCAATACCCGGGCCTAGCATCAAATATAGAAAGGCCAATATAAAGCAGTATTTTCAATAACAATAAAATGCCGAAGACTAAAAAGGTCTTACGAATTCTAAAATAATAAAAATTCAATATGAAATTGGCAGACTGACTAAAGGCACGTCCACACCCTCCGTGCGGGTGAAATTTGAACTGCAATGAAGACAATAATGCGCAGTCCGAGTGGAATAGTTAAGAAACTCGATTTCGCCGCTACTCCCGACGAGACGCCTAGTCCGTTTACTTGTTGTATAAACTTGAAGCCATGAAAATAGTTAATTTAAATATGATCCTTATCACTGGTATTGAAACTATCAGCCGTATAATCACGAATATATTCATGGTTAGAAACTCATCCTTTTAAACCGGTCTTTCTTAAAGTGGCCTATAGTGCCTACTATTAAACACTGAAAACATTCCTAGACGCTACATCATATTTCTAGAAGATTCATTCCTACAAAGTTAATAATAGCTAACAAAGAAATTTAAATTAGAATAACATCACAAATAATTTGAATTTAGAATTTCAATCCAATAGTAAATAAATACATAATTTGCACGGCTCGGTGATCAAATCTGAGACATCTTACTCAGCAATCACCCTCTGCAACAACTAGACCAACTAGGCAGCCTACAAACAGGAACATAAATTACCATTCGTAACATTAAATCAAAATAATCTACAATTAATTGATATAATGCTATATTGATTTTACGCGAGGGAAAGTACTTTAATTATTTACTTTTTTAACAAAAACAATACTTTTCCGTGTCCCGCGGTGTATCCACTCGAAAGCATCAACTAATATGTAGTTGGCTAACTACTGTACTGCGTAGCGGCGAGTTATGATCGCACTCGACTTTCATGCACACCAAGTTTCTGCTGGGAATTCGTCCATTACATATCACTTGCTTTTACTACATATTCATCAGAAAGTAATTCCTTGCTAATTTCTGAACTATTACAGGAACTTATAATACGCTTGCGTCGATCTGCCGCTCTGGTTAGGCAACGCGAGGTACGCCCAGTTATATTTTAGGACGTAAACTTTTGGCCTAAGTTTGAGGAGTGCCGTAACTTATTCAATTAGAAGACCAATATTTTAAGGCATGACGCATGGGGTACTAAAAGTAATCAGCCATTATACCATAATGGCCTCCTAACACGCTCTATTAAACATGGGATTATTATGTCATGATGATTACGGTGATCTAGCGTCGTTTGATTGTTGAGGTGTAGTCGGTGTACACGTGGCTGCCGTATTGGTAACTTGGATGAATAATAAAAAAGGATCTTCTTCATATGACTTATACGAGATTTATCTGTAACTGCAAACTTCCTTGTTCTCATTTTAGTTACTTTCCAGTTGTGTTCGTAGGGATAATAAAATATATAGAGTGAATTAAAATAGGTTGGTTAACTCTTGGTTTAGTCCCATTTCATCGAAGTAACATTGGTAATTCTGTAGCAAAGAAAGAACTAAATAGAAGTAAAAAATTGCAATATTTAAAAGTCCTTTAAAAATTGCCTAGATAAAAAACTATTCCATTTGCACAAAATATATATATCCATCTCCAACTCCATTGTAGCAACTGTTATGCCATACCCATCAATCATACTTTGTCGTGTACATAAAGTTCTACAGTCTCACTATCGGGTCTCAATATCGATATATGGATGTAGCTTCCACGTAACGATAATGACCAATGTGTCGTGTAGCCGTACACCGGTCCATACGAGGGCCATTACCCGAAATTGCCCATTATCGTTCGCCTATCCCACTTATAGAAAATAATCATTTACTAGTGACATTGTATTTTGCTGTGTACGAGCAGCTACCATGACTTTCTATTCATTGTTAAGGACTGTAGTTCAAAATATGTATATTCAATAAACAATTATTGTAAAAATAGGTCACCCACCTACCAGATGGTGCGACGACCTGAAGAAGACAGCGGGAAGCTGCTGGATTTGGAAGATGTGGCGCCGATTAGGGAAGGTAGCCAGCCTATGTCCAGCAGTATACATCTAGAGGCTGACGATGACGATGATATTATGAAATGAACACCGCGTCCAATTTTCCTTTATACGCAAATGTTCGTTTTATTACTTTATAGGCTAGGCTGCATCTCGCTTTCCATTAGGTGGGATTGTAGCCAAACGCGAGCCTATTTGTAATAAAAAAAAAATATAATATTAATGTCCCATGGTTAAATTGTCGAGTTTATGTTTTATAAATATTCTCCCAAACGTGAATTAACATTCCCAAATATATATCCATAACTGAGTGTTTTCTGTTAACGCTTGTTAAATTGGTATTAGTGAACAAATTAAAAAAGTTAAGAGGCAAACACGTAATCAGTAGACACAGAAGGCCGCTGCCGACCACAGATATCTGCAACAGACCCTCTACATGTATATTATTCTTGATTCTCGTAAATCATTCTTCAGATTTAAGAAATCGACATAAGATTATGAAAAAATAATCGGTCCTCAACTGAACCCTTATACGCAAATAAAAGAAATTAAATAGTTCAAACTATGTGTTGAATAAAAATTACAAATGGAAGTTTAAATTTAAATGGAGCTTGAACAGTCTACATTAAACTGTGATAAATATTGCCATCGGCCTTTTGATTTAGAACCAAAGTGAGTTCATTGCCAAATTCTATTTTAAAAGCAAAGCTTTAGGCTATATTTCTCGGATTTCTGCAATCTTTTATTATTCCATGTTGCTTTAGGATTCTAATGATCTAGATTTTGGGTGCTATCTCGAAATAAATCAACATTTCCAACAATAAATTTCACAATTACTCCGTTTTTGGCAAACGCTCGTGCCGACGTTGTGAATATAAATAATCTCTTATTATGTCTGTTTATGTGATTAAAAAATGGAAATGTAACTGAATAGCTGAAAAAAAATCACTTCAATATGTTTTTAACTACGCACGTATCATATAATTCTCCTTTTTTAACTACACTTTTTCTTCATTAAAATATTACACAGAATAGACCTTTTATTATAACATTATACGATCGTTTTTTGAAATATAGTATATATGGTATCTATGATATCTATTATATAGACGATCTTCAGATAGTAACTTCTTCTATCGCTAAATCAATATCAATGTTCGACAATTGATGTCATAAAATTTATAATTCAAAATAATATTGACGTATAAAAAACGTTCAAAGATATTACTACTATTTATTACTATGAACCTGACCTGCCTCTATGTCCAAAATATGTACGAACTAAATATTCCAACATGTCCTATGAATGTCAGCGGCAACAGTTGTAACAAGTAATAATTTAGACAAGACTTATTGAGGGGTTTACGATGACACATGTAACCGCATCTATAGGTATAATAAAATTGATCAAACATGCATGCTGCCACAGTGACAATAATTCTAAAAATTATAATGATGACCAGATTACGGTAGTAGTAAGCATACAGCAGGCAATTTAGAATTAATGGTATTTTCGCAGGAGCAACCGCGGGGCGACGCCAGCTAGCGATAAATCAAGGAGACGCAGTCGGCACGGTATACTGCCGCACTCACCCTTTTCTACAGTCGGTATTTCACCAAAAATATATTTTTAGGCCTATCAAATAGCAAAATATATTTTTATTCCCTAAAGGTCAATATTTTGTTCGTCATTTTCGTTTTAGGATTTGTTTACTTCGTTATTTGTTAAACATCCGTTTTGAAGCTAAGCATAATATAAATGTTTGGTCCTAAATATTGTTATTTTTTGCTGATAATTGTACAGTATAGTGTGAAATAAACTTAATGGCGTGATTCAGGAAACAGATAGCGCCATCTATTATGCAATTGGGGAATTACTAAAAAATGTTGAAAAGTTGCTATCCATGTTGTGCTTGTTCTAGTTGCTATCCAAAACAGGACGGAGAAATTTAGAAGTAACGGTAATTTTACAGACGTAGCCCCGGGGCGAGGCAAGCGCACAATAAATCAGTTGGACGCATGGAAACTCCGCCGCACTCACACTAACACTGTCAGTATTTTGGTAAAAACACAATTTTATGTAGACTGTTCACATGGGAAATTCATTTTTTACTTCAAATACATTTTTTACTCCAACGAGATGTACGTAAATTTAAGCTGCAATCCACCAATCTTTCCTTTCTGCTAAATAGAAAAATACTATAGCTTCATTAAACATTATGTATTTTAAAAATTACGATTCCTATTCACGTTATCTTCTATTGTGAATCTGCTATGTTCGACTATACGAAAAAGAGTTACCAAGTGAACAGTACACAAAACGACTTACATGTGAAGAAATCAGTCTCTCTCTAAATTTGTATGTACATTCCAGAGACGATAACATGCAAGCTTTCTTCGCAAAGTGCAAGTAAAACTTGCAAGAACTCAAAATGTTAAGTATTCTCGAACCGTTACCGTAACAGCTTGAGTAAAACTTGGTTTAAAAATAACAGATGAAGACGCGGTATTTACAAATGGGAATCCACGTACGAAGACTTATTTGCTTGAGAAGTTGTAATTTGCTCTGATGTTAATACTTCGTTTACTTATCTCATAGCGAAGTTTGAGCGCTTTGGAACTTACATCAAATATAAAAGAAACAAAACGATTCCGTTATTTTTGTGAGCGTGTAAGTGTCTCTATCTAAAACAAATGTTAACAGATAAACGCATTTTTATTTAGTCCAACTTTACTTTGTTTTTTCACATATTTCTCTGTACATGATACACTGATATATTCTCATTTTCTATAACATGGTAATACTGAGCGAGCGACATAATATGTACTTTTAACGCGCTGTTGACTCTTTCATGTCGTAAAATAATAAATCATAATTGTATAAGCTTATATAAACCGTACACCAGCTGTCCGTGGCGCGCAGAGCCGTGGTTTAGTTCAAACATTAAAACAACTTAGTAGGCAACTTTTGATAAATTCATTTAAAACCCATTGACATGTAAATTTGCTTAATCGCTGAATATAGCAAACGGACATTTGTATCGCGAAAGGCTAATGTGGACACGCCTGGTATATGATATTACGTTTTTTTATCATTAGAAATAGGCTCACGTTTGGCTGCAATCCCACCTGATGGAAAGCGAGATGCAGCCTAGGATGTAGCACGCTCGCCTAGAAAGTGCCTATTCACTCATCTTTTAAATAATTCGAGATTATACGAATCTTCGCTCTTTCGCAGTTAATAGCAAAAACGATTTACAGAATCGCTACGTCTTGCTTATAGGAGCGTCTACCAGATGTGGATGGTAGAACCCTCTGACTGCCAGAACATTTATAAGTGACTATATCATGCTTTACATATCTAGAAACTTCCTTCGAAGGTATTTCAGGTACCCTTTGCCATGGAAGTCCACAAACCCAATGTTAAAAAGTTTCTTCAAGTGTTTTGTCTGTCTACCATGCATTTTAATATAAAAAAACTTATAAGATCATATATAAAATACATGTATTGAAAACATGTCCATGTTATTCTTCACATTAGGACGTGCCCGGGCGTCTGCGCCGCGTCTGTGCGCGGCCTAATTCACGGGCTCAGATAGTAGATACACTGTGACCTAATTGATACAGCTGCTGCTTTATATTGTAATCCTATATGATCGCTCTGTACTCAATATTTACATCGTTTTATTAAGTCATTAGTGTGCATGTAACTCTGTTCTTTTTTTTAAATATAAGGATGTATGTAAGTACTACTCGTATGTACCTACTAGGCATGGGACGCAAACGGCGGTCGACGTTTTTTATGTTTTGTGTATATACCTTATATAACTACTAAAGTCCTTGGATATATCCTATCCTTAGATAGTTCCTTAAATATATCTTGTAATTACGAATAATGGTTGCATTTTCTTAATTTCGAATGTTGATCGTATTCTGAGGAAACAGTGATTCAATACAAAGATGTATGTAACCGAATAAAATTGTACACATCTAAAAATCTCATGCATAAATTGTTTTTTCCGAAATAGTAACTGTGCTATTATGAAAAAACTCTCATTTCAAAACTCAAGAAAGCAAATCACACCATTTATACGAACACACGGAGGATATAACACCCTAATGTTATTGCCACAAGGGGAGCCATTCATTAGTTTACGACGCCAATATATTTGACTCCATTCAAATCGCTCCCGAGATGAACGCACAATACAAAAGGAAATTCTGCGACCCTTTGTTGGTTAGAAAGACATTTGGAATCTTTGTTGGGTTTTGTGCTTTAAACATATTATTTATTTTGTATCAAGGACCCAAGAACAATGTGACGTATGTCTGACAATTCCTGACAGATAGAAGTGGATTGTAAAAGTTTTATTAATCAGCTCTTCTGTTCTATCAAAAGGGAAATATACCTCTTATTTAAATGTTTATTAGTCGTTCTCTATATAAATTGTTTGTAGTATGTAGACCATATTTGGTAAACCATAATAAATTATTAGGTATTTCACCTTAGTCCTTATATTTATACAAAACGCCCACAGCTCACTCAACTTACTCTGTCGGTACATTAAAACTAGTGTCAGTACTATTCTTCTTAATTCCTACAGCCTTTTAGCGTTTGTTAATCTGAGATTACCGCTATAGGATATCAACCATACTAGTGCCACCGAACTGTGTACCTACCTCCCCATAACAAATTGACGGATTGACTGATGGTTTCCCAGTGCAAGAATTTCGGGTGTACGGCAATTAGGCCAATTTGCGTTACAACGACTGCTGCTCCGGCAATTAGAGGAAACGATCGATTTACGAGCGCCAGTGGAGCGTAAATCAATGTTTAGGGTCGCTGACTGATTTACGACGTCATGTCGATGGTGGCGAAAGTTAATAAGATCTTATGTAGAACACGCGATCAACACTTTATAGATACGCATCTATTCCCTGAGCTCAAGCTCTCTTAACCGGTAACCTTGAACTAGGACTGCATCGACACAAACCTCCTTGCACACAATGAATGACGTTCCTAGATCATTATCGTTTTCCACTTGAAGTTTCTCACGAATAGGCACAAAATCTTATCCGAGTCAGTCACGATGCATTCAAAATGACATTAAGTGAAATCTAGGCCGACGTGTAACAGGAGTCGCCGGATCGGGCACAGCTGACGCATATCCACGTCAGAAGTTGGACTGGAATATTTGCGTATATTATAATACATCACGGTAACTGAATATGTTCGTTGTGCTATCTGTGAGCCGTCTCCTCTCATCCAGTGACTCATTAGATTCAGAAACTGGTCCGGCCAAGATGTAAGAGAATACTGTACAATCCAGTTATTATTTACTTCATCATTCAATTTTATTATGCTAATGCTTCATCAACGCTCTGACCGTTAAATATGAGATGATACTACCAAAACCTCACATAGAACATAACTACCATTATCAGTTATGTTTAGTCTTTCACTGTTGGACAAGGGCGCCGCTCAGAATGAAAAGTTGTGACCATTGTGTACCATGCAAGTAAAGTGAATCCCCAAATTTTGTTGCTAAAAAATATTATAGATAATTCTAAGCGAATGGGATTTTCCACAAAACATACAAAAATATTTAAAATTAGAAGTGTGTGTCGGAATTCACTATCTGGAATTAAAAGCTCAAATGCAGACTAGTCGGCTACCACTGTTACATAACACATAATACATACGTGTAGTATAATTTTACGTTTACATGTAGTATAAATTTACATTTACGGGTAGTATAATTTTACATTACATTTTGTATATATTTATTTACCTTTTGTTTACAAAGAATTATAAGAATAGCAGTTGCTACTAAGACACGGGTATGGCTAATATTAAAACTAACTGAACTGAAATTGTTTCCGCAAAACCTTTACGAAAAACAGAGATGTTGATACCATATTTCTATTACACACCGAGGCATCGGTTCCGGACGATCCATTTGTTTCTCATTCGACCTAAACTATTGTAATTATGTAAAAGACATTTCACGAAGTAAATGAAGAAGGTCGTCTTCCCATTGGCCATATATATTTTGTCCATTGTTATTCGGCAACAAATAACAATTTAAATTCAATGCAACTTGGCACAGAATCAGTCATAAAACAATAACCATATCCAACAACGGTAAATCCATTTGGATGTATAGTCACCAACTATACACTCTGCCCCAGCGGCGTTACAATTTTGGATTTATTGCAGAACAACACTTCACTTCTGAAGGGAACCACACTCCATATTCTCTGTGAATGTACTCCACTTGCGCGTGTTATAAATGAATTGCGATGAGGCCTCCAGATAGTTCAAAGCAACATCGTCCAAGCGCAGGCTGAATCTGATGCAGCAAACCGAGGACTGGAGAGATAGTGCTAATTAGGGTATATCAATGTCTAGCAATGTGCTGACACAGCCAGATAACGATAATGAAGATGAAGAACTGAATAGTTCTTAATTCTAACTGCTAACCACATATTTTTATGATCGCAGTTATACCAGGAGTTAAGGTCAATAGACTAGTGAAGACGGTGACGGTTTTGTGTTCCATCATTCCCCGACACCAAAATAGACTGGAATACTCCACGCAAGCAGACGTCTCCAATCGACATAACCAGCGCACAGGCCTCACTGATAGATTAATTGCATTACATCAGAGCTCTGTTTAATGCGATTAAAATCTGCAGCGGCGCGGACTGCACCAGCGCTCCGGTTACATGCGGGTGTGAATTCCGTTTAACTATTTTTATAGGCCGATTCATGCAGCACCGCGGTCGTAGAGATTCCTTATGCCATGCGTTGTGTTCAATTCAATAAACATGGGTCAAGTTATTATGATACATCTCTAAGTATACTACTTCTAAATAAGTACGTCTGTTAGTACATTACCGTAGCACGTTGGTTCATTAGCTACTGTTCCCCGCTGGTGTTCAAGGAATTATGTGTTTTATTTCCGCTCAAGACAAATATTTTGATGTTAAGCACAGTATTTGTTTTATGACTGGGTGGGTTCAAATATACATACATGCATATGAATGTTAACCTATATGTATTTGAACACAACTTTATACAAAGTAAGTAATTCCTTGGTTTACTGGTCAGCATAGCACAAAATTTATTAGGAAGGGATCGCGTGAGAGTTATTATTATTTGTACCATTATTCTTTTCTAACACGGATAAGATCCTTTTGGTTTATTTGTAAATACATAATAAAGTAATATTTGTAACGAATTGTTCGACAATCAGGTAGATACCTTCACCCGCTTTCTTCCTCTTTCTTCGTTCCGTTTGTTCCAACTTATTAATGCTGATACTTGACTTCGACGAAATATCACTTCGACGCTATGACGTCAGGACCACATTTCTACTATTAAGTAGCAAGAATAAAAACTCTCTATACCCTCACGCAAAATAACTACTGTGGATCGCTATAAGGTCAGTAAGGGCTGTGAGATATGGAAACCTGAAAATGGAGATAGTGCAAGAGAGCTCTGAAACGCAAAAGGGAATAATAATCCATTCACCTTTCGCAATCGCAAAACTATAATTCAACGAACGATACCTTAGGATAGAAAAATGTCCAAAAAATACGATGATTAAAACGAGTATAAACTGCTGAAGATTTTGCCAAAAATAGGCTGTGTTAAGTAACATTTTTTGTACCACTCCTTCTCTACGATCGAAATACCTTTCACCGCGATAAAGCCTAGTGAGATTCAAACAGATGTCTTTATTACACAATTTTGAACAAACGATTTTTAACTCCTGTACTTGTTACTACCATAAAAAAGAATGATATTTTAATAGTTTTGGCGCCAATTTATACAATCGCTCGAGTATCGCCCGTCCGCTTCACTACACAACAGTCCTATCAATAATTTGAGTTTCTTCCACGTTGGAGTGAGTGCGTAATGGTAATTGGTAGGGTGTGGTGCTGGTGCGGCCTGGAAAACACTATTTAAATGGAACCCTGCACTATGCGTACAGAGCAGGCAAACATGGGAATGTAATAACAAGAAGGGCTTCTGAAATTGTAACTACGGTTTCATTAAAAATATCATCTTGAAAACGAATATTCACAATGCTTATCTTTTTGTCATTTTGTATGGTCATTTATATTTGTATTGGTATTTGAATTAAAAAAAAAATTAAATCCTGCTAGAAAAAAATTGGACCACCTTTTCGTAACACAGTACAATTTAAAATACTCGTATATAAATAATGGTCTAGTAATAATAAGTTACTAATATTCCTTACGTCTTGCTAGCCTTTGTATGTGAAACATTCAGCGACCCAATACCTACTCGATATCTCCATCCAGAAGCCCCTTGCAGCGCAGTATACCATGATAAGGTATGCGCAGACCGCATCATCAATCCTCGTTATCTGTATGGAATGGAACTTTTCTTGTCGAAGCTTACTACCACTTAAACCCTTTAGACTAAATCAGAAAACCTTTTTTTGTCATAACTATTTACGGCCGTGATAGCCTGCCGGTGATTTATGAAAACGTTCTAATGCATTTATTTTCAGCGTTCTAGAATGTTTAAACTAATGTGATGACCTCTAGAACAACCTATATTTAAATATTAAGTAATAATATATAAATAGAAATCATCTAAAAGACAGAGAACTAATGCAGTTATACCAACATATATGCACCAACAGGACGGTCATTCATCCAAAATTTGACCACGCCTTGCTGAACTAAATTTTCTTTTCGACTTTTACTGGACATTTTTAATTTAGTTCTAGACACAGGGCTCATCACTAAAGTCATATACTATCTTGTAACTCAAATCCTAAATATAATCCTGTTAGCGGACAGCTGCAGGTACTGCCATTGATCCTTCTTTGAATGTATATCATAAATACTATTTGCTAGCTCTGTTTAAAACTACTCTATGCCATATTTCACGCGTCGAGAGCTAGCCTGCAATTATAATAATTTACTAATGCCGAATATCTGTCAATCTGTATGTCACACGGGCTGTGGTTAGCGAGGAACGAATTACATGCAATGGGCGGGGCCGCAGTCTAATTCCTTGTTTCTATACGAGTTACGAGTACATTACAATATTTTAGTTCGCGTTATGGCGTCGTACGATGCAGTAATGTTATGTTATTTTTTAATAATTATGATTTTGAAGCCCGAGCCGTAGACTGTCATATTGCAAGTCATCTAACTTGTAAGTCTAGCAATCCGAACTGAAGCGTAATAGAGTAAATTCTAGGGTTACAATCACACCAGTGGAGTGTTAATAATTTAGCCTTTAACCATAATCGTTTAATCGTCAATAATTATATGGAAATATCTAGTTAACAATTTACGTAATATGTTACGTAATTTACGTAATATGCTACGTAATTTACATAATATTAGTGAGACATGTCATTAAGTATATTTCACTAGACTAGACTAGACTAGACTAGCGAGTCTGACTACTTAGCTAAAGGTTGTGAGTTCAACTCCCACCCATGTATAATAACACGTAACATCACGCCTGTTGGTAGTACGGATAGGCAGAAGAATGTAATACACTCGCACGTTTGATCATTTATTTTACATCCTACCATGGAATATTGCGTGAGAGACCTTGTAGGAGCTTAAATGATGTTTCAGTGTATTAATCCAAAAGTATCCAGGTATGAACATATTTTGTAAATAGTATGAAACATCTTGGGATATCTCTATACTTGGCCATCTGATCCCAAAGTAAGCAGAATCTATATTACGGTAACCAGACGGCTTACAATTTACATACATAGGTATGTATGTAGGTTTATACATATCAACAAATTATCATGTTCAGAATAAATACCTACTTGTGCTTGTCATACAAATATTCATGGTGATATGTCATTCATTCTTCGCTTAAACCCATGGATGGCCACTTAAGCTCACTACTGAACGTAAACCTCCACTAAACGTCGATTTTTGGATCCAACAGCTCCCCGTGGCCCTGACGTAATCATCAATCGATCTAGTGTCAAGCTATTGAAATATAATGGTCCATAATTTTGTATAAAGGTCGAATATAAAAGTAACAGAATCTTTGCCTGCTCCTACAATAAGTAAACAGAAAAATATCGCCCTTTTTAGTCATTATACCTATTTACAAATAATGATATTTAAAAGAACATTATTTAAGAAAAAGTAACAAAAAACACTAAAAAGCCCGTGTCCTAAGAGATTCTCGCCGGATTTTCTTAATTAAGATCGTGTTCCGAGTCAATAGCAGATTAAAAAATGTTGTACAATTAATTATTTGTAAGCGCCCCCGCGGGCCTATTCCAGGTAAAAAGATTATATGTGATTTTGATCTTACGAATGCCATATTCCTACCATATAAACCATACCTATACCAAGGTAGGGTAATAATACCTCATATTTAAGTATGCTAAAATGTTATAATTTTACTCAAGATTGCATAGCATGGCATGGTACGTGGCAATGGAATCACCTTCAGCGACTATCCTTTTCCAGGTGTGTAGGGTTCACCTTGAGAACTGAAAGTATAATTCTAAGTACTTACACATTCCAAACTGCTAGTTAAACGTAGCAGGTGTCAACCCTGCAGGAAGTATAATTTCCGTAATTAATTCAGCCGGCAACACACGTTAGTTTGCCAGCTTTATTAAGATGTTAACGAATAAACTAATGAGTTTTTAATACACGGATGTTAAACCACTAATGATGTTTTGATTGTGTTTCTTTAAATGTTAATTACATGTTTCATTGTTGACTACTAAAGATAAGATGAGTCGAACATAGAAAAGGAGATACCGTTTTCATTATATCGAAGTAGAATTGCAAATTAGATTGCTCGCTATATTTTCTTATAAAGCTATTTTACGGTACTAGCAACTAATATTACA
>DWMG01001076.1:0-16340 GCA_018244855.1 Elbella merops
ATGTTACGTGAACGTAGCTGGTGAAACGTATGTACGTACGTACGTACGGGAGAATGTATATTACACTCTGTGTACCTCTTCGGGGATTACAGACGTGATGTTACGCTGTTGCGTTTTAATGTATGTATAATATATAGTATTCACATAACGTAGACTTAGATCCAACTGTGATATATATAAGTTCATTATTTTGTAATTTTCCACACATAGGCGATCATGAATGTACGTGAAATAAAACGAAACGTATGAAAAAAAAAAATTTTATTTTTTAATTTTTCTGCAAAAACGTGTCAGAAGACAATATTTTGGAACTTATTACTATATATTTACACATTTGCTTACATTTCGTTGTAAATAAATTGATACATTATGGGGAAAAAAAATTTATTAATACTATTTATAAGTTTCAATGTATCAATTTACACCCAACATTACTAGGAGCACTTTCGATACTAAGACGAAATCACAGTACATGGAAATATGATTAAATAATGTTATATACTTGCAACAGTCCAGATTTTATATAAGGCACCGACTCACGACTTAAAGATAATCAAATTGATATAAATGAATTACATTTCGATTTGCGACTATTGCATTTATACAAAATACAAATGGAAGTAAGTAGTAAAGCTAACATGTGAATTCAAGTCTATAATACACTTATAGCTTACGGTAAAGCTGATTCGTTTGTTTTTAAAGTACAAATAACATGGCAGTCTTCATTTTATATTTATACAATGCACTAAAATATACAAACTAATATTTACAGTTAAAGTTACAACCCGAACGAAGACATATATGTACATTTACCGTAAAATCGGTAATAAGCGCTTATAAATCACTTTGAGCATATCCAGGGCGGTGAGTTTTACATTATAACATGCACAAAATGATGATAAAATACAATGAAACTAACCCGATTACATCGGTGATCAATAAATATTGCTACATCAATACTTGAAGGCAAACAGTCGTTGCATACGTATGTACAATTACAATAATAAAAAATACATTTCTGGATTTCATTTTCATATTCTCATAGTAGAATGAGGGGGTTTTCTATTTGCCGGCGCTGGTGGCAAACCCGGCCCAACTAATGGCGACATGGAAGGAGACCTAGTGGCGAGAGGGGATAGAGAGGGGGAGAAAGATGGAGACATGGCGGCGGCGGCTGAGAAACCACCAGGAACATCATGACTTATAGGCGATCTAGGTAATAAATGTTGTGGCTGTCTACATGATAAAGAGGGAGCCGGACAACTCCTAGGAGCTACTGTAGTTAACAATGGTGGAGGAACACTTTTGCCGCCTGAAATAGAGGGTCCTTTACTTTTAGCGCTGGAAGCACCACTGTTTCCACTTTGTAATGACACAGCATCGTCTTTCAATCGAGCTATTTCGGAAAATACATGCGCTAACGGCTGATATTGAGGCCCCCAATCGAGTAAATAGTCCCAATTATAACTACCTGTTAATTCTTCTTCAGAATGTACTATAGAACTAAGGCTACCAGTCATTGAAGGTCCAGCAGTTGGTACAGCAGTATTTTCTCCGGGCGCACTAGGAAAGGCACCTAAAGCCATCGCTCTGTCTACTGCTGCACTGGCTTCATCTGCACTGCTCGCTCTTTCACTACCAGTCACTTCGTTCAATTTTGCATAAATTAAATTCGTTATGTCATTTTCATGTGCACCGTCCTCATCGAATATATGCATTGAGTCAATGGGTCCATGATGCAACATAGTGTCTTTATTTCCAACATTTTCTGAACATCTTCTTGACGATGTTGAAGCACCACCACCAGTTCCGGTATCTACAATACCAAGTCTTGCTAAATATTCTTGGGTATTGTGAACCGAAACATCCGATAAGTTATCGTCATCGACCCCGTTAGCTGCTCTATGAATACCGGATTCCCTTTGCAGCGGTCCTTCATTTATCATTCTTATTTCTTCATCCTCTCCGTCTTCTCCATCTTCTGCAGAGCCTCGACCACTTGATCCTGATTGGTCTGAACCAGATAATTCGGATGTCGTGGCTGCTCCAGAATTAGAACTAGCAGTATGAGCACCATATGGTGGTATTTCATCATATTTAGGCGGAGCAAATTGATTTGCAGCATTTACGGTGCCAGTGTTACGTATTGGAATTGTATCAAAGGCACTGGGATCTACATAACTATTTGTAGCTCCAACGCCTTCAGAACTTAGTCCAGGTTTGTTTACTTTTTTATGTCTTTTATTTTTCATATGCAAGAATAGAAACACGGCAGCAAATATTATAATAATGAAGATAAATGCGATTAGCAAACCTAAAGCCCAGTCTGAAAGTCCACTGTTCTGAGCTACTGTTGTATCGTTCAATTGGTTTGCATTATCTGAAACTACCGCCAAAGGATCTAAAAGTATTTCAACTGCAGTTTTGTTGGTAAGAGATCCCTGCCTTCCTGAACTTGCTGTTATTACCAAACTTATAGATTTGTCGGAACCAAAAAGGTTGGACACAGATTCGACTTTCTTTTTCAGTATTATGACACCTGTGGTTCTATTAATCTTGAAATATGAATGCGAAGTAGAAAGTTGATACACAATTCGGCCATCAATTCCTTTATCTCTATCTGTTGCTGTAGCCTGTCCTATAATATACCCTGCAGGTAAAGGGCCAGACTTGGGAATGCCGAAATTGTACGTTTTCTGTGTAAACTGTGGATAAAACTCATCTCTACTTTCGAGGTCTATTCGTACTTTGACAGTTGAACTTTTTCCTCCCAAATCTGATGCTTTTATAGAAAACTCATATTTATTTTTTTGCTCGTAGTCGAACACAGCATTTGTATTTACTAATCCTGTAGACGAATCTATCTGGAACATCTTCCAAGAATCGTCGTTTCTGTTATAATTTGAAGAAGCTGGCACTATGGAATAATTAAGTTTACCATATCTGCCTCGATCTAGATCAGTTGCTCGTGCCGTAAATACAGAAGTACCAACTCTCTCATTTTCAGCAATTGTTTCAAAATATTCATTGACCGGGAACGTAGGTGTGTTGTCGTTTTCATCAATAATAGCAACAATAATATACACCGCATTACATAAACAAGGTGTTCCTTGATCACAGGCGACAATAATTAGCTTGTACTTTGTGTTACCACGGTCGTAGTCTAGAGTTTTATTTACAGTTAAGACTCCTGTCGTTGGATGGATAAAAAACAGATTTTCGTCATCACCAGATGTAATATTGAACACGATTGCAGCATTAGGCGTTCCGTATAAATCAGCATCAGTCACAGAGAGCTGTGTCAGCGTATAACCTATTTTTACATCTTCGCTAACCGTCAGTTCGAAGTCGTTCACAGAAAACATAGGAGTGTTGTCATTAGCGTCTGCAACGGTCACGTAAATAGTAATAGATGTCTTATTTTGATTGTACGATAATATTTTTCCTTGTTCAACCGCAGCTAGGCCAAGAACGTAAGAATCCTGTACTTCTCTGTCCAATTTATTGACAAGAATTAGAGCTCCTTCAGTCGTAACATCGAAAGAATCACCCTCATTGCCAGAAATGATGTGAAAATCGAGATTGTATTTTTTGAGAACATCATTTATTCCACCGATTTGAAGCAGCGAAGAACCCTTTTCTGTATCTTCGTTGACAGTGATTCTGAAAAATACAAATAATTCATTATATACCGCACATTAAGGCCCTTCCACATATTAATAAACTAGTAACTGTAGTTAACACTCTGGAGGCCTGAGGTTCGAATGCCTTGTACGCATTGTTCTCTTTACCTACCTACCTAGTTATGTGTGCTTTTATAAATGAAATGTCACATATTATAGTGATGAAGAAAGACATCGTGGGAAAAACTGTGCATATGAAAGTTTTGTTACAGAGTTCTCTAAGGCGCGTGGAGTTTGTCAAACTGCATTTGTCTAGCATAGTCCATTATAAGCTTAAGTCTCGGACGATTTACAATTAGTAAGCCTCAGCAAAATTGTTTGATTTAAGGTACAAAACATTAATAAATATGTATGTAATTTAATAATTACCTGTAGGTGTCCTGTCCTATAAATGGTTTGATTTCAGACGATGCGCCCGTACTAATCCTAACAGATGCTACAGAAGTCCTATTCGGCTTTCCATTATCGGTTGCCACAACAGCTAGTTGTACATCTCTGTGGTTAGCAGGTAAAGCACTATAGTTCACAAAAAGGGTGCCGGTGATGCTGTCTATGTAGTAACCGGGATTGGCGTTGAGAATGTGGTAAGAAACCTTCCCGTTTTCTCCACTGTCTCGATCTTTAGCGCTAACTGTGCCAATTTCTAAAGCCCCCGTGCCTTCTGAAATGAACATATTAGGTGGTGGCCAGTGAGATGGAAAATTCTATTGAAAACTATAACCACTAATTACGAATTGTAACTGTTAATTTACTTAAATACAGGTACGTACACCAATCGATAAGTGTATTTCTTATCTTATGGGTTTTAAAATATTTAACTAATGATTACTTGTAAATAAAAACAAAATAAATAAATATAAATAAATATTTATTTCAGCGTACCTGGCAGAACTCTGTTATAAGATATCTCATCAAAAACTGGACTGTTGTCGTTAACATCAGTAACCTTGATCGTCAAAGTAGTTTTTGCGATGTGCTCACTATCAGACGCTGTTATATTGATTTTGTAAACTTGCTTTGTCTCAAAATCGAGCGGTTTGTTCAAAACGATTTTCCCGCTATATCTGTCTATCGAAAATGTATTGTCCTCTGGCACAATCGCATATTTAAGGGCTGGATACGTGTCAACGTCGTTCGCAGTAACAGATGTCAGCACCGTACCGACTTCCGCTCCTGTGAAAAGGTAAAAAACAAGTAAGAGACCATTCCGATGCCGACGCTACTCTCGTTTGACTGCCACTTTAAGGATTCACAAAATAAAATCCTAAAACAAAACCCCAGTCGCAGTACAATGATATAAAAAAGGAAACAAAAAGAGAAGAGCGCGGACCGTTGGCCGGGGACTGGGGAGGCACCACTAAAACATGCGTTTGAAAAAAAATGTAATACCATCCAATAAATATTGATCCTAAAGGAGTCCCTTTTATTTAATCTCGGCACTGGAATCGAAAAGTCGCAATGTAAGCCAGCCGCGGAGTCGAGAATACAAATTGTGTAAAATGCCTCCCTCTTTGTAAAACGCTTTTTGTTCTACCAATTTATATCGAAAAGTCGATAGGCCGCCCTACAGCAATTTAAAACCGAATACGTAAGTGGGTGCAAAAACTTGAAAACAAACCTTCCGATACTGAGATGACATTTGGCGGTGGGAATGTTGGCTGATTGTCGTTTACGTCCACAACGTTAATTCTCAAAGTCGCGGTACCGGTCATTTGTGGATCACCCTCATCCGTAGCTATCACGGTAAGCTTATATGTTTCACGAATTTCTCTGTCCAAAACAATATTTGTCTTCACAGATCCAGAGAATGCCGGTTCGATAATGAATGCATTGTCGTGGTTCCCGTCTACAATGTGGTATAATATTCTCGCATTTGCGCCACGATCGCCGTCTTTCGCCGCCAATTGAACGACAAACTCGCCTTTAGTGTTTCCTTCCAGAACGTTTGCTATGTATTGTTGTTGCGTAAATCTGGGCGCGTGGTCGTTTTGGTCCAGTAGATTTATTGTTACATCGCAATAACCGTATAAGATCGGAGAGCCTTCAGTCCGAGCCACCACAACGAGTTGTCGGCTCGGCCCCGGGTATGATTCGTAATCTAGATTCGCTGAATTGTTCACCCTTATTACACCCGTAGTAGAATCTATATCAAAAGCGTACTGATCATTTCCGTTACCAAATTCATAAGTTACCCTTTGACGGCGTCCGTCACTTCTTAGGGCTGTTACTTGTATAACATCTTTGCCATATGCCAAATTTTCTTCAATCGTTACATTGTATGTGGCATTTTGAAAATTTAAAGTTGGTGTATGATCAGCAAAATCTCCAACGCGAATCTCTATCAAACCTATAGAATTCTGCGGTGGATTTCCTTTATCTTTTGCCATTACTTTCAAATGAATTAGTTTACCATTTTCACTGGCTAAGCTTTGCGTTGCTGTTAAGACTCCAGTTGTTGGGTTAATACGAAATTTATGATTAGAAGTATCCAATAATTCATAGAGAATCTCAGCGTTAATACCGACATCATTATCACTAGCGGATACACGAAGTAAGCTTTGACCGGGAGGTGTAAGAGTGGCTATTTGTTCTTTAAATGGATATTTTGTAAATATCGGCTTATTATCATTAACATCATTTATAGTCACTTCAATGGATACCCTTTGAGATCGTGCCACATAACGACCTTGGTCAGTCGCCACAGCTTCAAAATGATAAACACTGGTTTTTTCGCGATCAAAATATCTGCAACAGAAGATTTAACCTAACTATACAAACAAATTATAAATAAATTCTTTTCTATGCAAAATAGATTCATTTTCATAGTAAACAAATTCATTTACATACTAATTATCGTGTTTCACTTACCCAGTTGTGTAAATAACTCCAGTTTTGTTATCTATTCGAAACAATCCTTGACTCTCATTTGCTAAAGAATAAACGATTCGTTTATTAAACCCCAAATCTGCGTCAGTAGCTCTGACTTTAATAATCGATGTATCAATAGGCGCATCTTCTGGAATAGCAGCAGAATAGTGGCCAGTATCAAAAACTGGATCATTGTCGTTCTGGTCTTCTACGTGTATCGTTATATTGCAAGAACCTTGCAAAGCTACAGGTGAGCCATGGTCAAATGCTGATATGGTGAGATCATATTTTGACTGGGTCTCTCGATCTAATGTTCGGGCTGTCAGCTTGCCAGTTGTTGCATCTATTGAAAATTTATTTCCGTTATTTCCAGAAATAATACTGTATGTAATTACTCCATTGGCACCAATATCTTTGTCTGTTGCTGCAACTGTATGAATAACTTCAGGATCATTATTTTCTGGCACTGCAAGCGGATAACATGATCCTGCTTTAAATGCAGGTGGATTATCATTCACATCCAATACACTAACATATACAGTCGCAACATCAAAATTTGTAGTAGATTGAAAGGTGCTTGAATCAGTGACGTATACGGGAAAAGTATACTGTTCAGATTCTTCTCTATTTATTTTAGTTTTTACTGTCACCGTTCCTAATCTTTCATCAATTGTAAATTTGTTATCAGCAACTGAATTTGGTATCATGTAACTAAGAGTACCTGAAAAGAGATAAAGAAGTTTTAATTGTATTAGTCACAACAATTAAGGACAAAGCGTACTTAGTTAAAATAATTTGAAATACTGACCAGTGTTCCCTCTGGATGATTTTGCGGCCACTCTTGTTACGAAACTGCCCGGACGTATATCTTCGCTAATATTGGCTCTGTAAACTGAATCGGTAAATCTCGGTGGGATATTTGTAGACTCTTGTAGATTCAGAATCAAAGTCATATGACTTTGTCTGGGAAATGGCACGCCGTGATCAGAAGCAGTAAGATTGAGCTTATACTGGCCCGCACGTATTCTTGTTATATCCGAAGAATACTTCTTTGACAATGTCAGTTTTCCAACATCATACTCCATCGAGAAATAAGCATGATCATTGCCACTAGATATGTAATATGATATCTTTCCATTGTCCCCCGAATCTGCATCTACAGCCAATGCTTGATAAAGGGTTCCTGACAAGGTGCTCAATGTGACAGAAACTTTAGTAGCAGATACAAAAGTTGGAGTGTTATCATTTGCATCAGTGATTGAAATATGAACTGTAGCCGACGTAGCCATTCTTTCAGACACATTCGTTGCTGAATCTGTAGCTTCAACAACAATCCAATACTCTTTTAAAATTTCATAGTCTAACGGTGATGTAAGAGTTAGGGAACCAGTTAAAGGGTCCAGATTAAATACGTTATTGGTTACTGGCTTTGAAGAGACGATATGAAAATTGAGTTCTCCGTTTGGTCCAGAATCTGCATCAGTAGCGGTGAAATTATATACTGTCATACCGACAGGAGTTATTTCGGACACCTCTATATTTAATGGATCTTAGGTCCATTGAGGTGCATTGTCATTGATATCGACAATTTCTATTCTCACAGTAACAGCGCTGCTTTGAGGATTATTTGTAGCTGAAGTATCTAGTGCTCTCACTTCCAATCTGTACTCATCTTGAATTTCTCTATCCAATTGTCTTGCTACAACTAAAGAGCCAGTTCGTCTATCAATCTCAAAGGTTCCAGGAGAATGGTCTGATGTTAGTGGCATTAATAAATATGATATTTGCCTTTCTTCATCACCACTTATTGAATTACTTTGTATATCATTGTCGCAGCAAGCTACTGTACCAACAACATGGCCTATTTTAGCATCTTCTTTAACCTGGAAAACACATGTCTTATTATAACAAATAATGAAGAAATATAATCCCTATCGGAACGGAGATAGAATATATTCCTTAATCCCATGACGGGATACCAGAAAGTCGTAAGAGGCTAATAGTGCAACCGACCTAGGTACGGCTATAAATACCTCGGTAGCTAACAGAGATAGTAGGGGTTTCATTACCTGTTCTCTGCGATCCCCAACCCGCATGGTAATTTTGGGAGGGATGTATTCAGCGGTAGGGTTAGACAGGCTGATGATGATAAAAGAAATATCGTGACCTTAAAATCTCTTGTTGTAAATTTTTATACTTACATTCCTTTTTTCCAAAGCAGCATATAATATAAAATCTTCTTTAAAATAGTATAAAATTCTATTAAAAACTCAATAACAACATTATTTAAAAACATTATACATTCGTCTACTGTACTTACTTTAAAAGACAAACTTGAACTGGTAAATGTTGGTCTATTATCGTTCAGGTCCAACACTTCGACTTTAAGTTGTCTGATTGTTTGTCTTGGGGGTTTACCTTCATCCGTAGCCGCGACGGTTAGTCGATAGATAGATCTTTCTTCGTGATCAAGCACTGAAACAAAACAATGATAAGTAATCAAAGAGAGTTCTGGAGTGGAGACCGCGACTTAGCAAACGTAGTGTAGGACACCCCCCCATCTAGGTGGCTAGCACGTTGCGTATATTACGGTATACACAAAGTGGCTGGCAGTGGTTGGATGGGAAGAGCTGAAGATCGAGCTTAGTGGTGTGCTATTGGAGAGGCATATGTCTAGCAGTCGCCGGGAGTAGGCTGCTGATGATGATGATGAACCAAAGAGTAGGATATAAAACAGAGTTTTTGGTCTTGTTTTACACAAAAACCACTTACCTGTACTGGTTTTAATAACACCTGTATGAGAGTCGATTACGAATACTCCAAAGCCATCCATATCTCGTTCATTTAATATTGAATATGTGACTGAAGCGTTTATTCCATTGTCTCTGTCAATCGCTTTGACTCTAGCTACTTCCGCACCAGGTTGCTGTTCTTCTCTTACACTCACTACATCTTCTCTAGGGTCAACAATTTCAGGTGAATTATCATTGACATCAGTAATTTTAATTGTCACTGGTACGCGGCTAGATTTTGGCAATGATCCTTGATCTCTTGCTTCAGCAAAGAGAGAGTAGGAATGTTTAAACTCCCTGTCCAAAACTTCTTTTGTTGTTATAATTCCTGAAACGATTTAATAAAAAACTAAAATTAGTGGAGAGCTATTAGAATCTTTAACAATAAAATAATTATCAAAATATTTAAACCAAACTTCTTGATATAAAACATACGAATGAAGACGTATATTATATATATATGATTACCTTACGTAATTATGACCTAGAGAATTAAGTTGAATAAGTTGCTTTATTGTTTAAACAAAAGATATATTCTGTAGATTATTACTGTAACATAATAACTACTGCAAACTTTCAAACAATTATTATCTGAGAGAGTAAACATCCATGCGAGAATTTTGTCAATTTCAAAGCGATTACCGTGGCTTAGAAGCCTAAAATTAGTCATTCATAAAGAGGTTCGCTCGCGGCAGAATGCCTATGATTATCCAAGGGACCACTCCGTATTCGGAACCTAAAAATCGTCATGACAGAAACTTGGGACGACGATAAACGTGATTTTACTAAACCTGCCATTGTAATCGAAACTGTATCTTATATTCATAAGGTTTATATTACAGTGAAAATAATCTAACTATTGTCGGATAATAAGATGTGGCAGAGACCGTCGTAATGAGCGATGTGAAGCGAGTTCTAGAAAAAAAAATGGTCGTCCTTATTTCCCCGGTGCAAGCAACAGGGCCATTTCGGATTTTGTTTCGATGATATTAAAGTAAGCAGGCAAGTTATATACATATATTCGTAGGTTGATATTATGTATGTCATTGAATGTATGTCATCATTGAATGTTTTCGGCATTGGGCTATATTTGAAGAAGTTATCTTTCGAAGTGTGTCATAGTTGCAAATTCTAAGCTAAATGACTACGAAATTTAACCTTAAGAATATACCGAACATTTGTTTGCTTGTACGTGACTTATTACAGCTTAAGTTTCACAAGGTAACGTGAGCGTACATCTTAATTTTAATGCAACAATCCAAAATTCGCACGTGTTAACACCCATAAATTTGTTCGGCCCATTAATAAGTCACTCAAACGCTTGTAAAGTACATTCCACTATCGCCAACCGTAGGATATACCTACAATTAGAATTATTTATAGTCAATCTCGGCTCGGATTCCGGCTGTATTTTACACCTATAATTCATTTGCGAACAAATGAAAATAAAAGGTATCCGTCAACGAAACGAGTTGCGAGACCGCAGCGCGTCCTACACATACATTTGTAACATATGAACATTAAATAGCCGACGACAGTATCTAGTACTGGTCCGGCTCGTAATAAAACATGGGAGAGAATGGCGAGGCAGCCACATAGCAATATTTTAATAATAGTTAATGGCGGGTCAAGACGCGTGCGTTCGCAGAGACGTTTATTACTTGTTATTGACGCGCGTAAATTCATCGGTGAGCCTCCCGGAGTGATTTCAACAGTTCGTTTGCACGACCTCCATGGGAATCAATGAGAATTCGATAGGATACAGCGAAATATTATAATATGTCTTTCATAATCTATTATATAATTTATAGGATTGTTAATAGTCATTAAAGGGGTGACGGTAATACGGAAACGCATTTGAAATTTGAAGGTTTTTCCGAATCGCAGCTTTTGCGGCAATAATTGTCAGGTAAGACTGATTCGGATTTTCTCGATTCGCCATCAAGTAGTCTTTGAGACGCCGACGAATAAAACGTAGGGTCGGGATCGATTATGTACATAAGAGGTTGGGTATCGCCCTCCGAAAACGTAACCACATGTTGAAACCTGAATTCCCTATCAGCAAGCAGCATGCATACAGTTGTCATGAATGATTTACGAATTTTGCATCTCAGGGTTGGTTCACTAAAGACGCGCTAACTAGCTCTTGGGGTGTTGATCATTGATAAGCCAAATTGAGATGGAACGGTACGCCATTCATCAGTCAGTTATCGAGGCTATAACGACGCAAGCGTGCTTTTTATCGTCCATATCAAGAAGCGAAAAACTCACACGATTTCAAAGATTAAAATCGCTTTTGGGGATTGGAATTGGTCGGTAAGTTCACGGGTATGCTCCTTGTTCATAGTCACGAAATCGCCTGCCTTATCTCCTATTAAGTGCAACTGTTAATATCTGAACTAAGCCTCTTACAGGGGTCGAATAGGGCATACATTGAATGTAAAAGGAAAATGCTTTAATGCCTTCAACACAGATACTATGTATGCTTTCAAACCTAAAGAGGGTCTTCGACATTAATACATATAATATGTCCGAGTTCTATTCTTTGCAAAAGTTTGTATGCATAGAAATAACTTATATCTGTATGCCTTTAATTGTTTATTAACAAATGTCTAGTTCAACAACGAATCAATGACAGAAATAAAGTGTTGATTAAAAATAAGGTTATAAATTTTAATCTGCAAAAAATTTTGGGATACAATTTTTTTCTATAAGTACATTTGTCCTTAATCGAAAGTGACTGGTCTGTATAAAAAATCTAGAAATAGTATAAAATGAATGTTACTATAATTAAATGACTGACAATTTATTTTGGTATGTTGCTTTTAGCCCAAAATCTGAGAAGCGTTTGATCGTTCACCATTATTAAGCCCGAACAGAACCATTAAACAGTAATCTAAAACGATATTCACGGAAAGGAGGACGGCAAACAACCACTCGTCGCTGCTCCCCATTCCTTTAAATTGTCCAGGTATTAATGTGGCCCTGTTTACACAAACTATTTACTCGGTCGATGAGTCTTCAGTCACAACACACATTGGGTTTTAGCTTTCAAAGGCACCGACAAACTAAACAATGCTGAGTGGTTGGGTGGTTGGATAATTCTCGACTAATCAAATACTAGTAGGGATTCTCGGGTCGTTTGCATTACGGTAAAATTGCATTGTTATAAGCCGGTAAAATGCATGCTATTAAGTTAACTGCATTGTTTTGTGCCCTGAACGAAAACAATGCGAGCGACGATTTTATGTTACTATTGTCAGTCCTTATATCCCTCTCGCTCTGACTCGAAAATACAGTGCATTGTTAAAATTTAGTGTGGAAATTTCGAAGATAGATGATTGTGAATAACGAATTTTATTGATCGTTTTTATTTTAGTGCTTTGAGTAATAAACATTGAATTACTGTACCCTTTATGAAACTGTACATGGTTGATTATTGGATTTTGATTTCACCGATCGTTCATATTATTTATATTGCCATAACTAGATTCTGAGCCTGTTCTGGTACTCAGGTGCGACGAGATTCTAGCTTTCCACGAAGAGTATATTATTTATTTCCTGGTTGAGTAACTACAAATATTACAAGTTGCGATAATAATCAGCACCCACCTGTAACCGGATTCACGATGAAACTGGTATTGGATGGAAATAGGCTGTATCTTAGAATGGAATTGTCGCCCAAATCCGCGTCCGTCGCTGCTATTTTCCCGACAAACGCTCCGGCCTTTTGGTTCTCTTCAACTTGGAACTCGTAAGCTGTTTTCGTGAATACCGGATCATTATCGTTTGCATCGACCACATTGACAATGAGACTAGCTGTCGCAGATAGAGGCGGTATTCCGTTATCGGTGGCTATTATGGTCATCTTGTGTTTAGCTATCGTCTCTCTGTCTAGTTGTTTCGCTAAGTAAACCCAACCAGTGATCGGTTGCACTTTAAAGTGCTCCTCATTCGTGTTGTTTTCTGAGATAATGCGATAGGTTATGCGAGCATTGTTACCGGTGTCCTTGTCAATGGCTTGGATTTCCAAAATCTGCAAGAAAATTTTATTCTTAGAATTAATTAATGTTACATTTATTACGTTCACTTTATGTGTACCGTTAGTAGGAAAGTCAATATAAAAATTTTATATCATCATCATCAGCCTATCTCAGTCCACTGCTAGGCATAGGCCTTCCCCAATGAGCACCATCGCGCCCTGTCCTCGGCTTCTCGCATCCAGCATCTCCCTGCAGCCTTTCGCAGATCGTCATCCCACCGGGCCGAAGGGCGTCTTACATTACTTTTGCCGAGCCGCGATCTCTACTCCAGAACTGGTCTACTCCACCGGTATTTTATACACTTCAAGAGAATTATCGTATCGGTTTACGAGTCAGTACAACAATTTACCAGTGAAATTGGCATTTAAACTGTATAACCAATCTCGGTTATTAATTTATAATAGCTTTACATCGCCGTTGATTGAACTTATAAACGTATAACGGGTTTTTCAACAATTGCACATGGAGGCAGTTAGATGTAAATATAAAAACGAAAAAAGACTCATAAAATTATTTTGGAATTTAATGTCTTGAAAATTGATTAAATTGTAAGAAATTGTGATTTCCGAAATTATCGATCTTTGTTTGGAAAGGAGTCCTAACATCATGTTTTTATGCATTAGATTTACATGCTATTTAATATATTGGCATGAGTGTTCTGCATCCCTCTGCCTACCTCTTCGGGGATTACAGTAATGTTTTTTTTTTAACATATTTGCAATTATTGTCATGATTTTAAGATCCAACCCATATTACATACGATTATTTATAGAAAAGACGTATTGTCATTTATAATATATAATTAATAGACCTAGAATTCTGCTTAAAATCAAAGATGGATTGCTACTTGAACCATTTAATAGAGCCTTATATTCGCTTTTGCGATCTCCCTACATATCTGTTTCTGGACTGTTGTGCTTTAAATTGACTGCGGCCACGGTGTTGCCAGCAACAGACCATTTGGGCTTATCGAGATATACTTTACCTTGGTTTTCACTGCCTCCGATTCCAAAACATTAGCGCTGTAGTTGTCGTGTTCAAACACTGGTGGATTGTCATTGACATCCTGCACGTCTACTGCTAAGGTCAGGTTAGCGCTAAGTTGGGGCGAGCCACCATCTTTGGCAGAAATGATCAGGGTATGACGCACGAGGTTCTCGTAGTCCAAAGGCCTGTGAACGAAATTGTTCATTAATCTTATCCCTTTCAGGTGCAATTGATTTGCGAGGGTTATATCTCCCGCGGAGATAACGGGCATAAACCCCCTTTGGTGGACGCCTATGTCCAGCAGTAGTCTAAAATAGGCTGATAATGATGATGATGATGATATCTCTCATCAATTGGAAGATACGTAGTTCTGATTAACATATATTTAACTCCTCTACAAGATTGGAGTTTCTTTCTGCAGTACATAAGAGCTTAATCCATCATGATGTTCTAATGGAGTTTGCTGAAACATGTGACTTATTGGTCAGTCTAACAGTTATGCACTAAAAGAGTAATTGGTCTAAGATTAGTTTGGAAGACAAGCTCGTGTAAATTGCGTTTGTAATCACGGAAGCCTTGTAAAATTCAGCATCAGTACTCTATTCAAAGGCCGCAAGGGCCAATAATGCAGTATTGCTCAATATTAGGCATCGCTGGCGATTGGTATCTGAATAGATCTACGAGCCTATCATTGCGCTGTGTTTATTAAACATCTATGGACTTATTTGACTGAATTTGTGAAATGAAATAGAAAAGTTTTTAATAATATTTTTTTAACCAAGTGTCGATTTTTAACAAGCCTTACGCTATATGTAAGGTTTATGTAAGAAAAATAATGGATTTTTTTGATCATGAAAAATCTACAAAATATCTCTAGAAAAAATGTATACAAGATGGAGTTGTTGAAATCAATATAATATTCAATATAAATGTTGAAAGTTCATCATTTATATTGAAACACCTGACCACACTTGACTGACTGCCTCGTTGGTCGAGTAGTTGCAAGCGCGACTGCCAATCGGGAGGTCCTGGGTTCAAATCCCGGGTCGGGATTTTTCTAATGTAAAATTTCTAGTAGTGACTCGGAGTCTGGATGTGTGCCTGGTGTGTGGCAATAGGCTCACCATCTATTTCATTGTGGGACTTAAATGTGACTGGTGAAACGTGGAGTGTACCATAATCCTCTGCCTACCACTTCGAGGATTACAGGCGTGATGTTACGTTTACCTCACCACACTTTTTACTTACCTCAACAAAGTCACAAGTCCATGTTGGTTATTCACGGCGAAGGTGTTAGGGGGACCAGTGGCTGACACAAGGTGGTAGGTGATCTGACCGTTTTTTCCATCGTCCTCATCAGTGGCTCTCGCTGCGTACACCACAGACCCGATAACAGCGGACTCTGCCGCTGAGACTCGAACCGATGAGGTACCGAATTCTGGCGCATTGTCGTTAACATCCTCCAAAGTTATCTGTACCTGCATAGACAGTATTAATTAATATTGCTACATATAAATTTAGGTGTTGCTATAACCAATTGCCAATTTATTGTTAGGATTAATAAAATATATTTAGTGTCTCACAAATTTTTGGCCAGTGATTTAAAAAATATTTTTGCCATTAGGTATATGTACATAATTTTATTTCTGACCAGTGATTTAAAAAATAACTTTTGCCATTATTCCTACATAGTTTTATTTCTGACCAGTGATTTAAAAAAACACTTTTTGCCATTATGTCTACATAATTTTATTTCTGACCAGTGATTTAAAAAATACCTTTTGCCATTATGTCTAGATAATTTTATTTCTGACCAGTGATTTAAAAAATTATTAATTTATTTACCTTTTGCCATTATGTCTACATAATTTTATTTCTGACCAGTGATTTAAAAAACACTTTTTGCCATTATGTCTACATAATTTTATTTCTGACCAGTGATTTAAAAAATACCTTTTGCCATTATG